>LR812527.1:69198470-69270970 GCA_903798195.1 Danio kyathit
AAGATATTTTGAAGAATGCTGAAAACCGATAACCATTAACTTTCATAGTAGGAAAAACAAATGCTAGGTCAATGGTTTCCAGCATTCTTCTAATTATCTTCTTTTGTGTTCAATAGAAGAAACTCAGATTTGAAGGAGTGAAGGGAGAGTAAAAGAATAGTATTTTTTTCTTTTAAGGGGTCAGTTCACCCCCAAAAAAGAATGGTTACTTAATATTTACTCAACATAAAGGGGGTTCAAACCTTTCTACTGTTGATCGCAAAAGAAGATATTTTGAAGAATGTTAGAAACCAGTAACCATTGACTTGCATTGTAGAAAAAATGTAATTCTAATTCAATGGTTACTGGGTTTCCAGCATTCTTCAAAATATCTTCTTTTGTGTTTAATGGAAAACAACTCAGATTTGAAACAAGTGAAGAGCACATAAAAGATGACAGAGTTAATTTTTTCCTTTAAAGGCACAGTTCACCCCCAAAAAAGAACAATTTCTTAATATTTACTCAACCTGACGGGGGTTCAAACCTTTATGAGATTTTTTCTTCTGTTGAACACTAAAGAAGATATTTTGAAGAATGCTGAAAACCGATAACCGTTGACTTCCATAGTAGGAAAAACAAATGCTAGGTCAATGGTTTCCAGCATTCTTCTAATTATCTTCTTTTGTGTTCAATAGAAGAAACTCAGTGAGGGAGAGTGAAAGAATAGTATTTTTTTCTTTTAAGGGGTCAGTTCACCCAAAAAAAAGAATGGTTACTTAATATTTACTCAACATAAAGGGGTTCAAACCTTTCTACTGTTAATCGCAAAAGAAGATATTTTGAAGAATGCTGGAAACCACTGACTTCCATAGTAGGAAAAGCAAATACTATAGAAGTCAATGGTAACCGGTTTCCAACATTCTTCAAAACATTCTGTGTTCAACAGAGGAATGAAAATCAGATTTGAAACAAGTAAAGGGTGTGTAAAAGATTTAATTTGATTTCTTAAAGGGATAGTTCACCCAAAACTGAAAATGATGCTGTCAATTACACAGCCTTCACTTATCCCAAACCTTTATGAGTTTCTTAATTCTACTCAACACACAATGAGATCTTTAAGGAATGTTGAAAACTGGTCACCATTTACTTCTGTAGTATTTCTTTTTCCTACACTGGAAGTCAATGGTTACTGGTTTCCAACATTCTTCAAAATATCTTCTCTTGTGTTTAACAAAAGAGAGAAACTCATAAAGGTTTAAAACCACATGAGGGAGAGTGAATAAGTAAATTTGTAATTTTACAATTTTAATTAAAAATTAACCACAAAAACAAAACAAACTAAATCAAATCAACAAAAAAAGGGGCAGTTCACCCTAAAATGAAAACGTACACTATCTACTTTCCCTTAAGTGGTTCAAAACCTATTTTGAACAATGCTGGAGACAGATAAACATTGACTTGCATAGTGGGAGAAACAAATACTATGGAGGTCAATGGTTACCGGTCTTCATCATTCTTCAGAATATCTTCTTTAGTGTTCAACAGTAGGTTTGGACAACAAAAGGTTTGGAAACACGTGTGGGAGAGTAAATGATCAGTCATTGTCATTCTTTAATGATGAACAGTTATCTGAGAGTTGAGTTGATTTCCACATTTGGGCTGGTAATAAATCAGTGCACCTCAAACGGAGAGATGATCCAGCCCAGATGAAGAGCGGACCACACACACAATCCCATGATGCCGCTGGGGTGAGCTGGACTCCCCCAATCAATGACCAGTTCAAGATTTAAAGGCACAGTTCACCCCCCAAAAAATGATATTTACTTACTTATTTACTTAAAGTGATTATAAACCTTTATGCGTTTCTCTCTTCTGAACACAAAAGAAGATAATTAGAAGAATGCTGGAAACCTGACTTCCATATATTTGCTTTTCCTACTATGGAAGTCAATGGTTACCGGTTTCCAACATTCTTCAGATTATTTCCTTTTGTCTTCAACACAATAAACCACTGGAGGGATAATAGTGGGTATATTTCTCATTTTTGGGTGAACTGTCCTCTTAATGTCAGATGTGGTGAACTCTGAGTTTAGTTTATTTCCACATTTTAGGCTGGGATAATAGCTTAATGCACTGTGAATGGAGACGTGATTCTGAATGCACCACAAGTCTCTCTTGAATTGATTCAGTTTAGTGTTTACCAGCAGGAGGCGCTCTAGGCTCATTAACATGGGTCTCAAACTCAATTCCTGGTGGGCCGCAGCTCTGCAGTTTTGCTCCAACCCTAATCAAACACAGCTAATTAACTAATCAAGATGTTCAAGAGAGAAATATTACTTAATATTTACTCGACCTGAAGGGGTTTCAGACTTTTAGGAGTTTCTTTATTCAGCTGAAAACTAAAGAAGATACTTTGAAGAATGCTGGAAAACTGTAACCATTGCCTTGTATTATAGGAAAACAAATGTTAAGTCATTGGTCATTCTTCAAATTATCTTCTTTTGTATTTAACAGAAGACAGAAACTCAAAGCTTTGGAAGCACCTGAGGGCAGAGTAAACAGTGAGTAAATGTTTTGGTGAACTGACCCTTTAATGTCAGACATGATGAACAATTATCAGACGGTTGAGTTTATTTCCACATTTGGGCTGGTAATAAATCAGTGCATCTCGAATGGACAGATGATCCAGCCCAGATGAAGAGCAGACCACACACACAATCCCATGATGCCGCTGGGGTGAGCTGGACTCCCCCAATGAGCAGTTTGAGATTTAAAAGGACAGTTCACCCAATAAAAAGAACATTTACATACTCTTTACTCTCCCTCACATGATTACAATCCTGTATTCAGGATTCAAGATGTTTTGAAGAATGCTGAAAACTGATTACCATTGACTTCCATAGTATTTGTTATTCCTACTATGGAAGTTAATGGTTACATTTCCAACATTCTTCAAAATATCTTCTTTTTTAACTGAAGAAAAAAACTTGTATACGCTTTGAGTGAGAGTAAAACAGTGAGTGCATTTCTCATTTCTGGGTGAACTGTCCCCTTAATGTCAGATGTTAGTTTATTTCCACATTTTAGGCTGGATAATAACTTGATGCACTGTGAATGGAGAAGTGATTCTGAATGCACCACAAGTCTCTCTTGAATTGATTCAGTGTTTACCAGCAGGAGGCGCTCTAGGCTTTACTAACCGCTGAACTCTTATTATATTCCTCACACGCAGCACTCAAACCTAAAACAGTCATTAATAAAGGTCAGAAAGGTTCAGATCATGGCTCTCTAACTGGATTCCTGGAGGGCCGCAGCTCTGCACAGCTTTGCTCCAACCCTAATCAAACACAGGCGATCAAGAGTAGTCTTCACCACCTTGATTAAAGTTGGAGCAACAGAGCTGCGGCCCTCCAGGAGTTGAGTTTGAGACCTATGGTTTAAGAGAATTACAGAAGTGTTTACAATAAAAAAGACAGCCTGATAGGTAAAAATGAGCCTAGAGCGCCATCTACTGTTGAAGTAAAGCTCAGTTTATTCCAGAGAGATTCAAGATGCTTTCCAAGTCTCAAAAATGATCCATTAATATCACTGCATCAACTTATTGTCCCCATGTCACATGATATGGCTTTAAATCTCACACACACACACGCTTTATCAGTATTCAGCTGTTCACACACACACACAATCACTTCAGATATTGTTTGTATTTTTCCGCACGAGCATTATTAACTTGATGGATTTTAAATGTGCACCAAGTAAAGTTGATGAATCCTGATGGGTTTGATTATATGAAGGAGATCAGGATTATTGATCAGGTGACCTGCAGCGTTTTACTCATTTTAACAATCACAGTACAGCCCGAGTCAGAGCTGGAGATGATGCAGCTTTAATCTTTATAGTATGTCTCTTAATTCTACCAAACATGCAGCATCTCTTGATGTAGAAGTGCCTTAAACAGCAAGCCATATACGATTGTCCTGTTTACCTGACTGTGCCATAGTGTGAAGGCCAAAGGGACCATGATTAACCCTGGTGTGCTGTTCAGACTGACTCCACTTTGGTGCTGTTTTTGCTCCATTGACCTTCCTTATAATCACATTTTTAAAGCCATGACAGCAGGTAATCATGCATTACTGATTGTTGCTGGTGTCATTTTTCCTGTTGGTCAGCATTAACCCTTCAGATCGGCCTGTGCTGAAGTGTTTCAGGCCTTTACTTGGAGTAAAACAGCAGATTATAGTGTGTGTGCAGGAATACACTCACGGTGTGCTGACAGGTGAGGGGACTACTTTGAGTTTCAGACATATAAACAGGGAAAACCAGCAGCACTCAGTAATGCATGATTATCTGCTGTCATGGCTTTGCAATCAATAAATGTGATTATAATGGAGTAAATCAGCACCAACATCATTAATTAACGGGGAGTCAATCTGAACAGAGCGTGTCGATTTTCAAAACATTTCCCCAAAATAAGATTTGTGACCAAAAATCATTCCATTTGCTGAAACACAGAGAAAGTTAAAGCCAAATTAAGCCTTAAAGTCAGCCCAGAGTGGATGAAAACGACCCAGCAACACACAAGGGTTAATTCCTCACTGTTACACACACTGTTATCCAGATGAAGCATATATCAATCATCACTTCAACTCTTGTCTGAAATCGATGTGCCGTCCTGATCATTATAGCAGATGTAGCATTAGCAGATGGTTTCCACAATCTCCATGATGTTGTTTGTTTACATCCGCATGTCTGTCAACACTGACCAATTAAAGAACATGTACAACACACAGCAATCCTTTTATCTGTTTATTCCAACAAGCATGAAGAAAAGCTTAATTTTCATCCACATTTACAGTCTGCAGACCTGCAACACACCACAGAAACAACATGTTAGACGTGCTTTACAGCTCAATATACACATGACTCAGACAGAACAGGGTGGATGTGTGTTTTCAGAATGCATTACAGTGAAGAGAACTCAATATTAAACTAATAACTGCAGCATTTTTCACTGATTTCCAGAAGACTGACACTAGAAAGTTGACTTTATATACACTAGTCAACATTTGAAGAGGGTCAAACTAGTGTCCTATGACAGGAATGGCTGTTCAACAGATTTAGGACAACTTAGATGAAAGTTTATGTAGGGCAGGGGTGTCCAAACTCGGTGCTGGAGGGCCAGTGTCCTGCTGCGTTTAGCTCCAGTTTGCTTTAACACACCTGCAGGAAGTTTCTAGTATATCTAGTAAAGCTGCGCTCACACTGGACTTTTCTCCTCATAAACTTCCATTCATACGCACGTGAAGGCGTCAGACCAGAAACACAAGCTCGTGCGTCGAGTTTCGCAGTTCACTGCGTTGGAAAGTTCAAGCTTGGTGAACTCTGACCTGCGAAATCACATCACTTTACTGCATGAGACCAATCCAGGATCAAAACATGACCTCTCTGAACAGAAATTTAAAACATGGAGCAATCGCTCGCTTTATTAATGTCTGATCATCTTGTTTAATCCCGCCACTAATGACAGGATTTTGCAAGCTCGGATTCTAGTGTGACCGCAGCATTAAGCCGAAGTCACACTAGAGCTTAAGCTTGCGAAATTGTTGTACGGCGCTGCAAAAAAGGGCGGGATTAAACATGAATGGGCATTTAAGAAAGCGAGCGATTGCTCCATATTTTACATTTCTGTTCAGAGAGGTCATGTTTTGATCCTGGATTGGTCTCACTCAGTCAAGTGATGCGATTTCGCACGTCAGAGTTCACCAAGCTTGAACTTTGCACTGCAGCAACCTGCGAAACTCGACGCATGACCCTTCGTTTCCGGTCTGACTCATTCGCGTGCGTATGAATGGAAGTCTACGGGGAGAAAAGTCCAGTGTGACCGCGGCATTAAGAGCTTGATTAGCTGCTTCAGGTGTGTTTAATTAGGGGTTGAAGCTAAACTCTGCAGGAGACCGGCCTTTCAGGACCGAGTTTGGACACCCCTGATGTAGGGTTTCAGCAAACTAGCAGACCTTTACATTATTATCCTCTTAAGGCCCGAGGTGTTTTTACATGCATTTATTCCTCTTTGCTATTTGGGCTTATTGGAACCTAATTAGAATAAAAATCTAAGTATCATCTTTTGATATGATGTACTTTTAGAGAATAATGATGTCCATATATGTGGACTTGTGCACCCAATTTACACAAAACACTTTTTCCTGAATGTTTTTTATGCATATTTAACATAGACATTTTTCTTTTTTAACTTGTTTTGACTATCAGAGAGTAAAAACAACATTTTTTCCCATTTTGGACAGTTAAAAATAGGGTTTGGGATATTTAATATGCTGCAGAACAGATGACACTGTATGTCTGAAACAAAATATAAAACATTTAAAGTGTTTTAAACAGCCACTTAAGAGCTAAAATGTGCTGTCCACGTATGTGCACACTCGGGCCCTTGGTTACTGAAACTTTAGATTCGCATTTAACTCAACACATTCATCCTGATCTTGATTTCTCATTCCAAATTGGGATTTTTTTACTAGCACATTGGCTGCATTTTAAAAATTAAAAAAAAATACTGGTAGTAGTAAATAAAATGAGTGCGTGACTGATTAATTTTTATTTTATTAACGTCCTTGTTTACCACTGTATGAAAGCAGTGTGACGTCTAATCTAGCAGGATTTGATTTCATAAACTACACAGCAGCCCAATGTCCACATACTAAATTCAGGCAAACTTAGAATACAGCTACATATCGTAAAATCAGATGATACAAAATGTAATGCCCTGTAAAACAGCATTTAACACTTCTTAAGGGCCTTATATTTCACCAACTTAGTATCTCACCTTTGTAGGTGGTGACGGGGACGTATGTGACGAGGGTGTAGAGCTTGTTTGGGGAATCCTCATCCTCATTGCGTTTCCGGGACAGACGCACACGCATGCGGTACGGCACATTCCTGACAAACACAAACACACACACTGAGCATCATCACATCAGGAGAACACACACATTCACTGCTAAAACCGCTTTTCTTACAGTTTTAGTCTCGTTTCCAGTCCAAATATCTACAAATTCTGAAATCAAGAAGCATTTTCTAGACAAGCACAAACATATAGTGTTGTTTTCAGAAATAATGAGTCAGAATGAAGAGAGTTTATTAAAACAAGCAGAATAATCTGCCAACGGGGGGGGAAGAGAAATAATAATCATTTAGTTTATTATTAGGGTGCTTTCACATCTGCGGTTCGGTTCATTTGGTCCAGACCAAAGGCAGCAAAAATGATGCATTGTAGCACTTTCTGCCGTCGGGTGCTTTTCACGTCACACTGATTGCTTTGGTCCGAACCAGTTGAAAAGAACCAAAATGCAGTCATGTGACAAAACCCACATCACTCATTGGCCAGATGTTATTGAACACGTTTCCTAAACTGCATTTCGATTGGTCAGAATTCACATGCGGGAAAATGCCAATGTAAACAAACCGGCAGACACAACATGAGGCTTTTCACTATGGAGGGACGACTGCGCTGGCTGATTGTATCCCTGCTCATAGTATACTATATAGTTTGTATACATCACTTTAGACAAACTATACATTGAGAATGAAGTGCTGCTGTGGCTGGAAAACAATGTTGTAATGCATTGCAAATGACGAAGGCACATTGCAAGTCACTTTAGGAGGAGCCGTAAATTAATTTTGCTAAACTGCAACATGGTCATCTTCTGGAAATATTACCAACGGCATCAGCTAATCACCCTCAGGCCCCGTTTACACTAATGCGTTTTCATTTTAAAACGCATAAGTTTTGCTACGGTTACACCATCCGTCCACACTACGCCGGAGTTTTCGAGCCCCGAAAACGGAGCGTTTTGGAAACGCTGGAGAGGCCGTATTCATTCTAAAGCGCTGCTGCTCCGTCTCAGTGTGGATGGGGGAAAACGGAGACATCTGAAAACGGAGGCGTGGCTGCTGAGATTCGCTACCTGATTGGGGCTTTTGGGTCATTGCGTGTCCTTCCCTTATTCGTCAAGCCCCTATCACATGACTATAACGATACCGGAAGACGGCAGACCAGCCTTCACTGTAAACAACAAAATGGACACAGAAATGGGAGCGTTGTTTGCACTATTGTCCGTTTTAGGCGCCATTGTGCAGTTAAACTCTGCCTTTACTACAGCAGCTGCATATATTCGCAAGAGGCAAGCTATTGTTCCAGCACTCGCTTATCGCTCGCGTTCATCGTTCAACCAGTGTTTGTTGACTAACAATCACCAAATGCCGAGCGAGACACATGCTTCCTGTTTCTACTTGAACGCGCATGCCCAGAGTGCACGAATGGTCACGTGATATACGTTTATGGTGGAGTAGTGTGGACGGAGATATGTTTAGAAACGCTAGATGAAACGCTAGTGTGGATCGTTTTTGATCTAAAATGCAGTTTCAAAACGAAAACGCATTAGTGTAAACGGGACCTTAATCTTGATTATTCTGCTTGTTTTGCTGAAAAACTCTTCAGTTTGACTCATTTCTGAAAACAAGACAAGATGTTTGTGCTTGTCTAGAAAATGCTTCTGATTTAAGACTTTAGATATTTGGACTAGAAATGACAATCTCTAAGAGAGTGTTCTCTGCAGTGTGCTTTCTGCTGCTCACCTCACTCCTTTGGCCCACACGGCCTTGTTGAGGCGTGTGTCGATGCGGACATCAGGAGTGCCCATCTCCTTCACTGCGAACTTGCGGATCTCCTTCAGGGCGCGAGGAGCTCTCCTCTTGAAGGAGCTGTGAAAAACAATCAGATCATCAGGAGCTGTGTTTACACATACAAACAGCTCAATTACAAGCTGGAATATTGCATAAAACAATGACTAGAGCAGCATTTACAGTCAATGAGACACAGAAGTTAACAAAACCATCAGCTCCTGCTAAACTGCACAGATACTGATCAGAGAACTGAACTTCTCTAATAAATGAGCTGCGCCTCAGAAGACCAAAAGCGATGAATGAGGTGGCTTTTGGAGGCGTGAGACGAGAGCGCAGACAGATGCACAAGACAGTTCTATAGGGAATAATAATAGAAGAATACTGAAGCACTGTGATGGCGGACTGACGGAGGGCTGAGGCCTTTTACAATCAGCACAGCAACACTTCACATCTGCAGCATGAGAGCTGGAAACCAACATTAATGATGCCAACACCCTCACACACTTATATCTGTCAGATCAGCACAAACTACAGCACTGAAGCGCTCATACTGATCAACACTTTACTCATTACAGCAGAGTTTACTACTCCTACTCAGTTTATGCACATCTTGGTGTTTCCATTCAGCACTTTCTGCAATAACCCAAAATGTGTATAAAGAAATGTGCATGTGAACTCAGAGCAGCGCTTGCAGTCACTCACATGCCGTGGATGCGCTTGTGGATGTTGATGGTGTATTCACGGGTCACCACTTCATTGATGGCCGAGCGGCCCTTCTTCTTCTCGCCCTTCTTGGGTGCCATCTAAACACACACAAACAACATCAGAACAGGCTAATTACATTTATACAACAGAAATACTGAACACTGGATTCTGATTGGCTGCTGGTCACTCTCAGGTGTTTGGTTATTGTCAGATAAAGGCACAGCTAAAGTAGTGCCGACAGGTTTTTACAGCTCCATATCACTCCGCTGAATGATTAGAGCAGGGGTGTCCAAACTCGGTCCTGGAGGGCTGGTGTCCTGCAGATTTTAGCTCCAACTTGCCTCAATACACCTGCATGGATGCTTCTAGAAAGCCTAGTAAGAGCTTGATTAGGTAGCCCAGGTGTGGCTGATAGGGGTTGGAACTAAACTTTGCAGGACACCGGCCCTCCAGGACCGAGTGTGGACACCCCTGGATTAGAATTATTTCAGCTACAACAGTCAAACATCACAGCAGAACACAACAGGATGAGGAGATGTGGAGGACAAACACCTGACTAATACACTCTCAGACGCAAGAAGCACAATAATCACCTGCGAACCGGGAATTCTTAGAATATAATGCACAGTTATGTTTATTATATTATCCCTTACATGTAAACGTCATCTATACACACACACATTAACACATGACGTCACTAATAAACCAAAACAACCTGGTTAACTTTACTAAACTCATCTTAATCTCTCTCTAGATACAATTTCATTATGAACACCTGAATTAACCTCGTCCATAATTGTTGACACACACTCGAACAGTACTCGAGTGCACTACATAGTGGCCCACTACATAGTGAACTACTGCATTACTCTCATTACACTATGAACATAGGATTTAACCATGTAAACACCGTCGATTGTGGTGAAATCTGGGTGTATTTCGGCGTTTTACTGCAGTATTCCCGCCTGTTCTGCTCTCTCGGTTTGTCAGACTGTGGCGTTTCAGAATGAACTCCATTTAAACTCACATCTGCGATTAAACCCCGCCAAACCAGCGCTCGCTGATGGATAACGCATTTCTACACTCATACACAGCAGCATATTTGATTATTAGTGATCAATAAGGCGGATGATGGTGGATTTATAAAGATGAAGGCGAGAACGATACTCACTCTGTGCGCTGGATGTGGAAAAGGAAGAGCGGTGGATTATGGGACACATACAAAGGCGGAGCGCGCGTTCACATCCGGGTCATACTAATGTTTGTATCATTCTGTTTTCAATCATAACAACACGTATACTATTCTTATGCCTGCATTATACTATTTTATAAATTCGTGAATGCATTAAATGTGGTTTGGGGCGATTAGTGTAGTTTTGTGGTCAACTACATTTCCCATGGTGCTGCACGCCGCACAGGAAGTGCTCACGGACACCCGCGACGGTTGTGAGTAGAAGTAAAGAATTACATTCAGGTTAAAACACTGAATAATTCAAATATTAACGCGTATTATATCGCGTTTCATCGTTATCTTCGTGCTGGAGCGTCGCCGCGTCGGCCCTCGTTGAATATTCATGATCTGCCGGGAGGTAATGAACACCGCTCAGGTAAATGTTATTATTACTGACTGTGTGTCAAAACACACCGAGCTCCCTACATAGACTGCTCATAGTGGACAAACATGATGTTTAAAGATTGGCAGAGCACTAGAAATTTGACTTACTGTGTGTTTACTTAGACTTAATAGTGAATATAGTTCATATTTTGTTGAAAACCCTACCAGCCTTCTGACTGAGTGTTTAGACTTCATTATTTACCATTACAGTTCTTTTTAGAGTATAATTAAGCTCATGCTTCATGTTTTTGCAATTAAATGTTAAAGCTAAGAATAATTTAATAATATTTCCAGATGAACACTAACTTTGTTTTACTTCGTCATCTATTTTCGGAGAATTAAACTTATGACTGTCATTCCAGAACCTTTGCTGTCTCCGTTCCTCAGTGGTGGAATGATCTATAAACGGGTTCCCAAACCTTTCAGCCCGCGACCCCCAAAATAACAGTGCCAGTGACTCACGACCCCCAATATTCTCTGAGGTGGTTATATAGTTGAAGGCAGAATTATTCGCCCCCCTTTAAATTTATTTTTCTTTTTTAAATATTTCCTAAATTATTTTAACAGAGCAAGGACATGTTCACAGTATGTCTGATAATGTTTGTTCTTCTGGAGAAAGTCTTATTTGTTTTATTTATGCTTGAATAAAAGCAGTTTTTAATTTTGTAAAGCCATTTTAAGGTCAATATTATTAGCCCCTTTAAGCTATATATTTTCTCGATAGTCTACAGAACAAACCATCATTATACAATAACTTGCCTAATTACTCTAACCTGCCTAGTTACCCTAATTAACCTAGTTAAGCCTTTAAATGTCACTTTAAGCTGTATAGAAGTGTCTTGAAGAATATCTAGTCTAATATTATGAGCTGTCATCATGGCAAAGATAAAATAAATCAGTTATTAGAGATGATTAGAAATGTGTTGAAGAAATCTGCTCTCTGTTAAACAGAAATTGGGGGGGGGGGGATAAACAGGGGGCTAATAATTCAGGGGGTTTAATAATTCTGACTTCAACGGTATATATATATATATAATTCTTGTACACAACGGCACAAACATACCAATAGGCCCAAGTCTGTTCATCGTTTAATTTTGGAGAACGCCACTCGGAGACCATTCTCCATGTTCCGTTGTGGCCTGTATTTATTTTTAATCTACGTGAGTGCCGTAAAGGTGTCAGAAAGTTTAACCTGATGCCGTAAAATCAATGTGCTGCATCTGACACTATTGCTGTGTCTTAAATATAGCATAATCACCCGAGGGGATGCAAACAAAAATCAAAAGCCTGATGGTTTTTTTATTTGCATGTTGTTTTTTATTAACATGTTTATTATTAACATGTTAACAATGTTACTATTAACTACTATTGTGTTCTTCAGTAGGTTATGGATAAATATGGCTATTCTAATTCATTCATTCATTTCCTTTTCGGCTTAGTCCCTTTATTAATCCGGGGTCGCCACAGCGGAATGAACCGCCAACTTATCCAGCACATTTTTACGCAGCGGGTGCCCTTCCAGCTGCAACACATCTCTGGGAAACATCCACACACACTCATTCACACTCCTACACTACGGACGATTTAGCCTACCCAATTCACCTGTACCGCATGTGTTTGGACTGTGGGGGAAACCCACGTGAACATGGGGAGAACATGCAAACTCCACACAGAAACGCCAACTGACCCAGCTGAGGCTCGAACCAGTGACCTTCTTGCTGTGAGGCGACAGCTCTACCTACTGCGCCACTGTGTTGCTGGTCATTCTAATTGTTTACTAAAATAAATTAGATTTTTGGACATCGACAAGGGACCCCTCTTCATTGTCCCGACCCCCACTTTGGGAACCACTGATCTAACACATCTCAAATCTTCTGAGGATGGAGCTTTTATCATAAAACTATTAATCGAATCATATAAATATTAATTGAATGTGTTATTGGGGATGTTGAGTGATATTTGCCTGCAGCTCGCACTCGCCGGTAAGAACAAACACACCAGTAAGAGCAGAGTGTGAAGCTGCTTCAATACTGCACTGCACACAATCTAGTCATCTAGTCAATATCTAATAATCTCAAATATTATTTACTGTCATCATGACAAAGATAAATCAGTTATTAGAGATGAGTTATTAAAACTATTATGATTAGAAATGTGCTGAAAACATCTGCTCTCAGTTAAACAGAAATTGGGGGAAAAAATAAACAGGGGGCTAATAATTCTGACTTCAACTGTATATATATAATCCTTGTACACAACGGTGCAAACATACCAATAGGCTCAAGTCTGTTCATCGTTTAATTTTGGAGAACGCCACTCAGAGACCATTCTCCATGTTCAGTTGTGGCCTGTATTTATTTGTAATTTACCTGAGTGCCGTAAAGGTGTCAGAAAGTTTAACCTGCCCCTGTATTGGGGATGTTGAGTGATATTTGTTTAATTTATCAAAGTTAAACTGCTGTAAACCGTGTTTACACAGGTCCTTGAAATCCTCTGATTCTGAAATAAAAAACAATTGAAGGCCCTGGAAAGTTTTGAGGTGAAGTTGTTTTTATATTTGCACATTTGGACTTTCTCCCTCTTAATGTAATTTCAGAAATTTCCGTCACAGTACAACACTGTAGACAGTCAATTAAATAAAGCTGATGTTATTTTGAAGTCTGATTTCAGACCAAACATCCAAAGTAGCACGTCACAAGTTATACTGTTCAAAAATGAATTAATGTGCAAATAAAAAAACAACTTTACCTCAATCTCGAATGTGTGTGTGTGTGTTTCTGTGTCAGGGTTTTACCTTGTGTGCATGCGTGTGTTTAAGGTTTAATGCGTTTTCGTTTTGAAACGGTGTTTTAGATCAAAAACAATCCGCGTCCACACTAGCGTTTCATCTAGCGTTTCTAAACATATCTCCGTCCACACTACTCCACCAAAACGTATATCACGTGACCATTCACACACTCTGGGCATGCGCGTTCAAGTATAAACAGGAAGCATGTGTCTCGCTCGGCATTTGGTTATTGTTAGTCAACAAACGCTGGTTGAGCAATGAACGCGAGTGATTAGCGAGTGCTGGAACAATAGCTTGCCTCTTGTGAATATATGCAGCTGCTGTAGTAAAGGCAGAGTTTAACTGCACAATGGCGCCTAAAACGGACAATAGTGCAAACAACGCTCCCATTTCTGTGTCCATGTTGTTGTTTACAGTGAAGGCTGATCTGCCGTCTTCCGGTAGCGTTATAGTCATGTGATAGGGGCTTGACGAATAAGGGAAGGATACGCAATGACCCAAAAGCCCCAATCAGGTAGTGAATCTCAGCAGGCACGCCTCCGTTTTCAGATGTCTCCGTTTTCCCTCATCCACACTGAGACGGAGCAGCAGCGCTTTAGAATGAAAACGGCCTCTCCAGCGTTTCCAAAACGCTCCGTTTTCAGGGCTCGAAAACTCCGGCGTAGTGTGGACGGATGGCGTAACCGTAGCAAAACTTATGCGTTTTAAAACTAAAACGCATTAGTGTAAATGGGGCCTAAGTGTAGGGCTGCCCAATATATCATGGCAGCACAGATATTACAATGTGTGCATCTACAGTGTTGAGTCAGGATTATAGTGGCACTGCAGAGTTTAGGATCAACATAGTGAAAGTTTATCATTTGCATGGGTTTTTAAGGTGTGTTACTGTGAGAGCATTTCATGAGCATTTAAAGCATTCAGGCCTAATAAATTGTACCGTTTGTAACTTGAGTAGATTGTTTTATTCAATTATTTATACAATGAATACAGTGCAGTGTATCTGAGTACTGTTATACCCCACAGAAAACCATAAGGCACTATTCACTTCACTTTAATCTTCACTGTAGTGTATTTATCGAAGCTTGTAGATTGTTTATTATATCTTAGGATAATTGTGTGTGACGACGTGGTGGCGCAGTTGGTAGTGCTGTTGCCTCATAGCAAGAAGGTCTCTGGTTTGAGCCTCGGCTGGGTCAGTTGGTGTTTCTGTGTGGAGTTTGCATGTTCTCCCCGTGTTGGTGTGGGTTTCCTCCGGGTGCTCCGGTTTCCCCCACAGTCCAAACACATGCGGTACAGGTGAATTGTGTAAGCTAAATTGTCCGTAGAGTATGAATGTGAATGAGTGTGTATGGGTGTTTCCCAGTGATGGGTTGTGACTGGAAGGGCATCCACTGCGTAAAAACATGTGCTGGATAAGTTGGCGGTTCATTCCGCTGTATCGAACCCAGGTTAATAAAGGGACTAAGCCGAAAAGAAAATGAATGAATGATTGTGTGTGTGTGTGTGTGTGTGTGTGTGTAGGGTTAGATCAGGAGTGTCCAAACTCGGTCCTGAAGAGCCGGTGTCCTGCCTATTGTAGTTCCAACCCCAATTAAACACACCTGAAGCAGCTGATCAAGCTCTTTCCAGGTATACTAGAAAATTGCAGGCAGGTGTGCTGAAGGAAGTTGGAGCTAAACTCTGCAGGACACCGACCCTCCAGGACCGAGTTTGGGCACTCCTGGGTTAGAGTAACTCAGCATCATGACTCGTATGACTCACTTTATCATGGCCCATAAAGATCTGTCTAATCTGCTGTGTGTGTGTGTGTGTGTGTGTGTGTAGGGTTAGAGTGACGCAGCATCATGACTCTGGCCCCTAAGGATCTGTCTAATCTGCTGGGCATCATGTCGGAGGATGCGTGCAGCAGTAGTTTCGAGCAGCTCTCCTCCGCGTTCCACCATTGTTTCGGGAAGGCGGAGCACTTCGGCGTGGGCTCAGTGCTGGTGATGTTGCTGCAGCAGCCGGATCTGCTGCCCAGCGCTCCGCAGCGGCTGACGGCGCTCTATCTGCTGTGGGAGATGTACCGCACCGAGCCGCTCGCCGCTAACCCCTTCGCCGCGGTGTTCGCTCATCTGCTGAACCCGTCCAGCGCTGCAGAGGAGCAGGAGAAAACACTCTCAGGTGCTGCTGCTGTTACCTGTTCGTTTATTTCTGTTTCACTTTCATCTCAATGCTTTACTTTAAAGATATAACTATAGACTTACACCACAAAAACTACAGGACACTACAACAAACACACACACACACACACACACACACACACACACACACACACACACACACACACACACACACACACTAAAACATATATATATATATATGACTGGACATCTAATATTTGTTGGGTGTGTAAATTTAGTTTGTTTTTGCGAACGCTCCCAGTAATGGTTATGTGTGTGTTGTGTTCCTGCAGGTTTCCTACCGCCCATCACACTGCCGGAGAAGTTCTTCCTGTCTCAGCTGATGCTGGCTCCACCACGAGAACTCTTCAAGAAGACTCCGAGACAGGTGTCCTGCATGGACATCACTTCCACACCGCAGACTATAGACATCAGCGGCCTGCAGCTCGCACTCGCCGGTAAGAACAAACACACCAGTAAGAGCAGAGTGTGAAGCTGCTTCAATACTGCACTGCACACAACATTATGGGGACATATCAGAGTTCAGAAGAGGACAGATTGTCTCGCTGCGCATCTTTGACCCAGAAAGCAAGTGTGTGTGATGATCAAGAGCCGCGGTGTCCAGAGTAATGTCAGCAAACCACCAAGAAGAAGAAGCACATCCAGCAGGAGGAGCTGTGGAGGCCAGAGGCTGATAACCCTGATTTATCCAGAACACATCAGAGCACAGCTGCCCGACTCACTGCAGAATGACATGTGCAGCTCGACTCTCCTGTTTCCAGCAGAACTGTTGGTCTGGAGCTCCACAGGGTCAATATACATGACCCAAACCTCTTCTCACTCCTGCCAATGCCAAACGCCGGTCTCAGTGGAGCAGCAGTGGAGATCTGGAGCTGTGGACAATGTGGAACATGTGTTGTTCTCTGATGACTCCACCTTCACATCCGGGAGAGTTACGGTGTGGAGAAGCCCCAAAGAAGCGGCCCACCCAGACTGCTGATGCCCAGAGTGAAGCATGGGGGAGATCAGGGATGGTTTGGGCTCAATATCATGGCATTCCCAATACTGGTGCTAGATGGAGCGTCACTGCTATGAATGCAACGATTAACGGGTTTCACTATTAACCGCGCTTTAATTAGTCACGGTTAATTAATCGTAAAGGCTTCTCAACACCGCGTTTCTGCATGGAACAAAACTGCTGCAACTAAACAGTTATGCAAACTGCGCGCTAGTTTGTCGCGGAGACTAATAATCACGCACACTAGATTAACTGAGGCTATTAACTAAGGCAAGCTCGTGCAAGTTTGTTATTTCCAATGGAGGGACGCGCACGCAACGCAGCGCGCTTACGCTTTTCAAGTCCACCTCGTTGGGATGACGGGGCTTTTGTGACCGCGGGAACGGCAAACGGTTGAAGTCTGAGGAAGAAGCAGTACATGAAATGAACACAGGTTTGTAAACCCACTTAAATAATGGCGCCGATAAGAGCAATTACGTGGTGAATGTTGATCCACCAGCCGAGATGAACCGAGTGATTTCGGAGAGAGCGCTGAAAGACTCGGAGTGGATCAGCTGTTTAATGGCTTGAATCATTCACTGCGCGTTCAGCGCAAATGGCCGCTAATGTAAAATCTTACACTGTACACATCATCTCCAAAGAAGCTCGCCTTTACTAAGTTTAAACTGAATCTGCAGCTCATGAACGGTATTGCACCGGTGATCATCGCGAGAATCCTGCTCTGCCCCGCTTATATGGGTCGGCTGACTCGCCTGCTTTTTTCATCAAACAGAGAAATAAAAATCAGCGCATAACGAGACTGAGCATTTACAATGACCAAACCAAAACTTTTAAACGGGTGCAGAAGTGAGACTTTTCTTCCTTTCTTTTGTCCATTCTTTCTGTTTATTAAATTGGTATATAAAACAACAGTTTTTGTTTAATGCAAACCATAGATTTATTTTTCATAAATTTTATAGCAGATAACTCACATTCAAGCACATTCAAGGCAGCATGATAATGAGAAATGGAAGTCATTGTTAGTATTATTGTTATCTTCGTCATCATTAATATTTTATAATTATTAGACATTCATTTTGGAATTATTGCACAAATATCAAGTCATCACAGCATTAGTAAGATAATTGTATCTGGTTTTTGTTAGTCCTAATTGATGTTGTTTTCAAATACCATAAATCCCTTAATATACAAGTTGCAGTGGTGCTCATTCATTTTTGGTGGTGCTCCTAAATTTTTTCTGGTGCTCCTAAATTTTTGAAGTTGGTAGCAATGGCAATTTTAAGCCCTGCATTTTATTTATTGTTCTGTCATTTATTTACAGTGTAAAATTATGTATGTTTAAATGTCAAAAACATTCACTTATTTTTAAGCACAAAGAGAGAAATGTACTATTGTTTGTTTTTTTTATATTATTATGTGCTGTATTAATTAGTTACTGAGCAGCAATAAATAACACTGTTAAATATAAGGAGTTTTCATCTTATTTTCTAAACTAGTGGGGTTTGAAATTAATGAATGCATAATAATCGTGATAACCGTAAAACCGTGATAATTTCTCAGACTATAATCGTACAACCAAAATCTATAATCGTTGCATCCCTAGTCACTGCCAAGGACTACCCAACCATTCTGGAGGACCATGTAACCCAATGGGTCAAACATTGTATCCTGAAGGCGGTGGTGTGTATCAGGATGATAATGCACCAATACACACAGCAAGACTGGAGACAGAGCGGTTTGATGAACATGACAGTGAAGTTGAACATCTCCCATGACCTGCACAGTACCCAGAACTAAATATTATTGAGCACTTTGGGCTGTTTTGGAGGAGCGAATCAGGAAAGGTTTTCCTCCAGCAGCATCAGCAGTGATCTGAACACTATTCTGAAGAAGAACAGCTCAGAATCCCTCTGGCCGCTGTGCAGGACTCCTGTCTGTCATTCACAACACCAGCTGATGCTGGACTGAGGAGGAGGAGCTACACCAGCTGATGCTGGACTGAGGAGGAGGAGCTACACCAGCTGATGTACAATCAATATAATATATACACAAACATTCCCATATTTGTTTGTTATAAATGCAGTAAGAGCAGTGGTGTTATTGCAGCAGTTCCAGATGTTCAGTATATCTGTGCTGTACAGCAGTATTTCCCTCTTCAGGACTGTCCAGCGCTCTTCATCCTCCAGTAATCTCTTCTTCTTCTGTCCTCCACAGAGCGTCAGTCAGAGTTGCCCACTCAGAGTAAAGCCAGTTTTCCCAGCCTGCTCAGCGACCCGGACCCAGACTCCTCCAACTCCGGCTTCGACAGCTCTGTGGCCAATCAGATCACAGAGTCTCTGGTGACAGGGCCGCGGCCTCCTCTGGAGAGTAAGATGATGATGATGATGATGATGATGATGATGTGTGTGTGTGTGTGTGTTCTACATCCGCTGATGGTGTGTTCCTCTGTCAGGTCACTTCCGGCCCGAGTTCATCCGTCCCGCTCCGCCGCTGCTGGTGTGTGAGGACGAGCTGTGCTGGCTGAACCCCTGTGAGCCGGAGCACCGTGTGCAGTGGGACCGCTCTATGTGTGTGCGCAACGGCACAGGTGTAGAGATCAAGCGCATCATGGCCAAAGCCTTCAAGAGTCCACTGTCAGCGGCACAACAGACACAGGTACACACTACTGCACACACCTCTAAACTACACACACCTATTCACCTCACACTACACATACACCTGTCCACTGCACACACCTGTACACTCCACACATGTAATTACAGCACTAAATCTACTACTAAACTTATTTAAATTGTTCCAAGAGGTTATTCCGTATATAATGTGGCACTACACACCCCTGACCACTACATATACACACCTGTCAACTTCACCTGAGCGCATGTGTGTGTGTGTCTTGTCAGCTGCTGGGCGAGCTGGAGAAGGACCTGAAGCTGGTGTACCACATCGGCCTGACCCCCGCCAAACTGCCGGACCTGGTGGAGAACAACCCTCTGGTGGCCATCGAGATGCTGCTGAAGCTGATGTCCTCCAGCCAGATCACTGAGTACTTCTCTGTGCTGGTCAACATGGACATGTCCCTGCACTCCATGGAGGTGGTCAACAGGTGTGTGTGTGTGCGCGTGTATGTGAGTGTGTGTAAGCTGATGTCCTCCAGCCGGATCACCGAGTGCTTCTCTGTATTGGTTAACATGGTATGGCCTCTACTAAAGGTGTAGTTGTTGTAGTTTTCCTGAATTTAATCTGTGGATCTCGGGCTGCTGTGTACTTTATGAAATCAATAGGTTGTTTTTAATCTTGTGGTTCTGGTGATGCGCGGAATTCAGATGGAGGCCAGGAAGTAAAAAACTGAATGAAAGACACAGAGGAAAGTCCGTATTTTTGCGATTCATACCATATTTCAAAGCAGATACAGTTGAAAGCAGAAGTTTCCATACACTCTAAAAACAGGAGCATAACCATTTTAAAAAGTGTCTGATGGTAAATCACACTAAACGTTTACTATTTTAGGTCTGTTAGGATTACCTAAATCATCTACATTTGCTAAATGCCAGAATAATGAGAGAATTCTTTATTAATTTCTAGTCAGTCAGAAGTTTACACACATTTCCTTGGTATTTTTTTAGCTTTGCTTTTAAACTCTATAACTTTGGTCAAATGTTTTGGGTCTCCTTCCACAAGCTTCTCACAATAGTTTGCAGGAATTTTGGCCCATTCCTCCTGACAGAATTGCTGTAACTGAGTCAGATTTGTAGGCTGTCTTGCTCACACAAGCTTTTTCAACTCTGCCCACAAACTTTCTATAGGATTGACTCAGGGCTTTGTGATGGTCACTCCAAAACATTCACTCTGTTGTCCTTAAAGCACATGTTAACTCATTTGGCAGTATGCTTAGGGTCATGGTCTGTCTGGAAGACCCATTTGTGGTCAAGTTTTAATTTCCTGGCTGATGTCTTGAGATGTTGCTTCAGTATTTCTACATCATGTTCTTTCTTCATGATGCCATCTATGCTGTGAAGTGGACCAGTCCCTCCTGCAGCAAAACAGCCCCACAACATGATGCTGCCGCCCCCATACTTCACAGTTGGGATGGTGTTCCTAGGCTTGTCAGCTTTCCCTTTTGTCCTCCAAATGTAACAATGGTCATTATGGCCAAACAGTTCAATCTTAGCTCCATCAGAGCACAGCACATGTCTCCAAACATTAGTCTTTTCCCAGTGTAATTTAGCTAATTGTAATCTGGCTTTTGTGTTGATTCTGGCTTGTTGATTTTCTCATGTTGTCCCACAAGGAAGCAGTGTGTTTGAGCTTTTCCTTCAATACTATTCTACAGTTGTGCCTCCAATTAACTCAAATGTTGTCCATTAGCCAATCAGAAACTTCCAAAACCTTGACACCATCACCTGAGCTTTTTCAGAGGCAGAATAATCTTATTGTATGTAAACTTGACTTTCAAGAAGAGTTAGAACAATTTCTCCAACAATCTCTCTCTCATTATTCTGCTATTAAGCAGAACAGAAACAAATGTGATCATGCTAACTTACACAAGAGGAAAAGTTTAGTCACATTAACATCTGACTTTATTAAATGGTGATGTGCCTTTATACAGTGTGTGGAAACTTCTGCTTTCAACTGTACAAATAGAAAATAAGCACATATGCTGGGCATGATCCTTATATCATGAAGAGGGCAGAGTTTACTACTGAACTAACATATATTTGTCTGTCATCGAGGCGGTAGATACTGTATAAGCTATTACGTTACATGAAAGTGTACTAATACTATAGTGTTTGGAAGCATACAACAGATAATTACTTGAATTAAATTGTCATAGTAATTATATTGTGGCTGTGGTACGACAGAAAAACTGTAGCAATAAACAACAGCTTCAGTTTTCTACACTATAATTATACACCATTACAACGAATCACAGTTTACACTGTTACAGTATTTATTACAGTTGATCAGTTTACTACAGTATTCTGCATTCATTTACAAAGAGCTGTACACATTATACACTTTACTATGTGCTTCAGAAACATGTTTAATATAAATGACTATAGTTTTTCCCCATGCGGACATCTTCCAGGCAAAAGCATGAACACATAGTCTACATTATTATGTATTTATTTTCGTAAGGGGGAAACAGTGCTCCACAATAATAACCGTCTAGATTTGTCACAAGGGTTGCATTTCTTTTGTGTTCTGTCAATGAACTTACCATCAACAAACATTCACCGCTGCTGCTCATATAGACGTTAATGTTACGGTTGATTATTTCAGTAAATGACCAAAACGCCAGTAAACACTTGGATGATTGCAAAGCAAGATGGAGATTTCATTGCAGTGATTACATGCCAGGGTGTGTTATTTATATACTCCTGGATGTTGTATAAGTGTGCTGATGTTTGTATCTGATTTTATAACACATTAACATATTTATACACATAGCTAGGCCCAGGGGCGGAGTGGACATTTTAACAGTTCCGAAAGTTTACATTCTTAATCACCTGTTTCTAAACGGTCTGTCTCTAAAAGTGAGGGGGACATATCCCCCCCGTCCCCCCCGGTTGCTATGCCCCTGGCTAGGCCTGTATATAATCTTTATTGGTGCTGTCAAACGAATTATCGCCTTCAAAAAAAGTTTGTACACATGGATGTAGAACTTAACCAAACAGAAGAAGTCCTTGACTCATCCAAATGAATACAAACAAGAATTCAAACAAATAACAGACCGTCTCCCTCATCATAAACCCATACAGATGGATTGAAAACAGACAGGACTAACTGCAGCAGTAGATTTTAAAGATGATGTCTTTGGTACTCGGATTCCAGGAGAAAGTTCAATTATAGTACTGTAACTTCTTAATCGGCACTGATTATAAAGTCTGTCTTCAAGCACTTGAAGCTTCTAAGTGTGATCACCCCATAATTTCCCTGATTGTAAAGAAAATGACAACACTGGAAGATAAGAAGTTCAACATCATCTTCTGTTGGGTTCCAGGTCATATGGGACTACATGGAAATGAGCTGGCAGATGACGCAGCAAATCAGGCTATCTCCTTGAAAGTGACAGAATGTTTAATTCCTCCTGAGGACTTGAAACCCACAATTAATATGTACATAAACTAAAGATGGCAAAGGGAATGGGCCAACTGCATAAATAATAAATTACATGATATTAACCCGAAAATAAAAGAAAGACACTTAGCAAATTATAATTTTGAGAGCAGGCATGATCAAACTGTCTACACTAGATGTCGAATTGGACATTCTAGGTTGACTCATTTGTATTGACTCTATAACGAAGCACCACCTAAATGTAAATACTGCCAAGCTGCTCTTACTATCAAACATGTTTTGTTTGAATGTGGAAGTCTGAATACCATTAGACACAATTTTTATAACGACATTTTTATAAAGGTTCCACCAGGAAAAGTCTTAAATTATTTATCAAAAATTGAACTGAATAATCATATTTAACTTTGAATATATTTCTGTGTGAATTTTATTTATTTATATTTTATATATCTGTCTAAGTAACTTTATTGTATTACGAATTTGTTTTTATCATGTAATATTTTTATGTATATTCATCTTGCTATGAAATGCCCATAAGTTGCTGATGTGGCAGTAAATAAATACACATGGATGTATTGGATAAATGTTACCTACATGCCGCCTTTTCTTCAGTTTTTCAGCCCATTCCCCCTCTTTATGAGCAAAAACTTTTGGAGTTCTATAAAAGCTGTTCAGCATTTATTTTGGCCGATTTAAACAATTATAAACAACATAAAACAGAAATATTTTGATGTTCTGATAGTGATTCCTATGTAGAAGAATCACTTCCTGCCCTCTATCTGAGTCTGGCACATCATCAGTGACGTCATGTGAAAACACCCTATCAAATCCTGCTAGACTTGACATCACGCTGCTCTGTTTACTGATTATTAATAATCATTCAATCATTTTCTTTTCGGCTTAGTCCCTTTATTAGTCCAGGGTCGCCACAGCAGAATGAACCGCCAACTTATCCAGCACATGTTTTATGCTGCGGATGCCCTTCCAGCCGCAACCCATCTCTGGGAAACATCCACACACACTCATTCACACACATACACTACGGACAATTTAGCCTACCCAATTCACCTGTACTGCATGTGTTTGGACTGTGGGGGAATCCGGAGCACCCGGAGGAAACCCACGCGAACACAGGGAGAACATGCAAACTCCACACAGAAACACCAGCCGAGGCTCGAACCAGTGACCTTCTTGCTGTGAGGCGACAGCACTACCTACTGCGCCACTGCGTCGCCTGTTAATAATCAGTATATGAATAATGTTTTAGTTCAGGATTAGTTTCTTACAATCAGTGTTTAGTAAATATACTGCAGGATAAAATGTGGCCAGTGTGACTGGTTGAAACCTGAAGAGGCGATGTGGTCTTAAAAATGTCACTCTCTGATTCCGGTATATTCCCTGAGTTAAAGTGTGTGTGTGTGTGTGTGTGTGTGTGTGTGTGTGTAGATTAACAACAGCAGTGGATCTTCCTCCAGAGTTCATCCACCTCTACATCTCCAACTGCATCTCCACCTGTGAGCAGATCAAGGACAAATACATGCAGGTAAACACGTGTCCTGTGGACCCATGATGCACCTGGAGGAGACACACGTGACCTTCAGGCGCACGTATTGATAAACCAGTTTTAATCAGAGGCTTCATACACTCAACACACCCCACTCATTACTAGATCTGCACAAGTTTGGCAAAGGAAAACATTGAATTGAACAAATTAGGTCTGTTCTGCTTAGTTAATAAAAGTCTATATTGTGCATGCATGTGTTTGTGTGTATGTTCATGCATATATATGTGTGTGTGTGTGTGTGCACTTGTGTTTGTGCATGCATATGTATCTGTGTGTGTGTATGAGTGCACGCATATGAGTATGTGTGTGTCTGAATATGGTTGTGCTTGTGTCTCCTGCAGAACCGTCTGGTGCGTCTGGTCTGTGTGTTCCTGCAGTCTCTGATCCGCAATAAGATCATCAACGTTCAGGATCTGTTCATCGAGGTTCAGGCCTTCTGCATCGAGTTCAGCCGCATCCGAGAGGCCGCGGGGCTGTTCCGGCTCCTCAAGACTCTCGACAACGGAGAGGCGCCGGCCGAGGGCAAGACCAGCAAATGATGGAGCGCTTCCTGAACACACACAGCTGAACTGATCTGCTCTATGTTCTTTATTTATGTGCAGGAGTCGTGCAGAAACAGCCTGACTGTGCTAAATCTCCATGAAGATGAGCATTCACTGATGACTGAGGTATAATAATGAGGACTCCTATAATGATGACTCATCACTGACTCTGCGTTTTGATTGGCTGTTAGGATTTTCATATTCTCTCATCCAATATTCAGCACATTCAGTATTTGGGAATATGGCTCTCAGTAATTAACCAGAGCTGAATGCTTTATTAACCACACTCAGTAAGTCCAATTCATTTGTGTATATTTTCACAATAAACAACGTTTGAAAGCAGCTCTTCAGAACATCTCTAGGAGAATGTTTGCTGGAGTCTCAGTCACATCCACAGGATGTACATTATATATTATGTGCAGGTTGATTTAGTGAACTAACCATGTGAATTACTTCTTAAAGCCAAAGTCACACTAGAGTTTGAGCTTGCGAAATTCTGTCGTACGGCGCTGTGAAAAGGGGCGGGATTAAACAAGATGATCAGACATTAAAAAAGCAGTGATTGCTCCATGTTTTACATTTCTGTTCAGAGAGGTCATGTTTTGATCCTGGATTGGTCTCACGCAGTCAAGTTTTGCGATTTCGCAGGTCAGAGTTCACCAAGTTTGAACTTTGCACCGCAGCAACCTGCGAAATCTGACGCAGGAATCTGCGTTTCCGGTCTGACGCATTCGCATGCGTATGAATGGAAGTCTATGGAGGGAAAAGTCCAGTGTGACCGTGGCTTTAGGCTGATTTATACTTCTGTGTGTGGTCCAGCTCAGCGTTCGTGCTGTTGCATACCCCTCGCCATGCCTGATCTCTCAAACAACTACATGTAGCACAAGCTCTGTTATTGGCTGGCCTGGTACCTGTGTCAAGTGTGGGGGGTGCTGTTCACATATCGTGGTAAAAACGTGACGCGTGCTTCTTCCTTTAGCGATATTAAGTGCCTTTCTGAACAGGCGATCCTCTGCTGTTTGTCGATATCCGCTTGTTAAGTGGTGACGTGTTGGTGACGTATCTAATACTGTTTCCGGGTCCAAGCCGCCACTCATTTGCATTGACAAAATATTCCTTTTTATTCATATCACACATTAAAGTCATAGTGTACACTACAATCTCTGGGCTTGCTGCATCACAAATACCAAAATTTGAACAATTTATAAAAAATTCCTCACTTTCTGGCCGTCAGATTTCAGGCATGGACATGTATATTGCGGTGGTGATTTTCGAAAGTATTACAGCGCTTTGTAAACGTTTATTATTAGTCTCCTTATTCAGTTTCATAGAGCGCTTGGACCCAGAAGCCCCTTCGCGTGACGTCACACTTAACAGTCGGATGGCCACCATCAGCTGATCCTCACACACACACAGCGTGGTCAATTTTCAGAATAGTTCAGCTTTTGCAGCTGTGTGGATTAATACTGAATGTGTGTCGCTGTTATTACTTGGGGTTAGGGTTAAGAGTAGAGTATATGCTGGTGTTTAACTGCTTCATTGCATTCCTGCATTGGGCTCTCACATACTTTCTGCTACTTCATACTGTAGCCGTGGTGGGCTTTTCTCTGTAGGTGTGTCCCAAACCGCATACTTGTGCACTATTCTACGCCATTTTGTAGTATAAATAGTGCATTCACACTGAAAACTCTAAACATAATAAGTGCGCTTTAATTACCCGCATGATGCACTCATTCAGCCGGTAAAATGAAGTGTGTATTGATGGACACTTCACACACTCAACGCCCGCAGCTTTGCCCACGTAGTGGAAGGGGCGGAGCTGTCGGGCGCACATGTTGGATAACTTTATTTATTTTGGATTGTGGAAGCAAAATTCTCCTACAAGAGTGATTATAGCGCCTCCCGATGGTGAATGCGGGTATATTCATGGCAGGTATTATTTGCTACTTTGTTCATTTATTTCACTAATTTGGCAACCATCAAAAGTCATCAGGGAAACGGGTTGAACTTCCGCTTAGTAAAAAAACATTAGTGTTCGATTTGGGACGACACTACATACATATACTGTGCTGTTGAGTGTGTAAGTGCATAGTGTGCCATTTGGGATGCAGCTTCTGTCTCGTGATGAACGCAGGCGACCAATCACAACAGACTGGGTCATCAGTCCAATCAGTGCAGATTAGCACCGTGCTAAGGAGGGGTTTGGAGACAAATGAATCGCTGAACTAATCATATAGGAGTCGACGGGATAATCAGGTAAAAATAAATGCAGATTATAACACAATGAAAGTGTTTTTGACCTTGCATGCAGATCAGCCTGTTGCTGGAGACCCCCAAAACCAAAACATGACCATCATAATGCAAAATAAGGGTTAATGACAGGAAATTTAAAGAAGAGACTTGTGTTTCTATCACTCCAGTAGGACTGTGGACACACTATACCTACTCACAGTTCTGTCCAAACAGCTTACAGAAGATGATTTTCATCATAGGTGCCCTTTAATTCTTTATAGACCAAGGGTTCTCAAACTCGGCCCTGGTGTCCTGGAGAGTTTAGCTCCAACCCTAATCAAACACACCTGAACCAGCTAATCAAGCTCTTACTACATATACTAGAAACTTCCTGGCAGGTGTGTTGAAGCAAGTTAAAGCTAAATTTAGAAGGACACTGACCCTCCAGGACCGAGTTTGGACACCCCTGTTACAGACGGAAATCTGATGGAGATCCCTGATGGCCCTCCGGTGGACAAATGATGAATTGCAGGGCTTGTCAGCGGTTCATACTTTATTACCATCTTGTCCACTAGATGTCGCTAGGACACTGCTGTATTGCACATACATCATTCTAGTGACGTTTGATCCTCTTGATCAGGGGTTCCCAAACTTTTCAGCCCGCGACCCCCAAAATAACAATGCCAGTGACTGGCGACCCCCAATATCCTCTGAGGTTGTTATAAATACAGAAACCTTGCATGCAATGGCGCACACACACCAATAGACCCAAGTCTATTCTTCGTTTAATTTTTTTTATGTATGTCAGTGCTGTAAATGTGCCAGAAAGTTTAACCTGGTGTTATAAAAATCTATCTGCTGCATCTGACACTTTTGCTGTGTCTTTAATATAATGTAATTACCCCAGGGGTCGCAATCCAATAGAACTAGTAACTATAAGCTACTATAGTAACTATAAAGTAAACAGTAACTATAAACGACTATTTTCTCTTCAGTAGGTTATGGATAAAATATGGTAATTCTTAAGATTTCATAAAAATAAATAGATTTTTGAAAATCACCAGGCGACCCACCCCCCCACCCCCCCCACCCCCCTTCATTGTCCCGCGACCCCTTGGGGGGTCCCGACCCCCACTTTGAGAACCACTGCTCTTGATGTACTGTAGTGTTGTGGATAAGCGCGCAGTGCCATCTTTCTTAAGCTCATGTTATTAACGCTGATAGGAAAGTCGTGTTCATGGTAGTGGGTTTCTTTATTTAAAGTATCGTTGTTATCACTCTAAACTAGCTCTGTTTACTGAGTTATTATATGTACCAAACCACAAAATACCTAAATGCAGAGTATTATAGAGAGTTGAAATGTGTTTGGTGCACAGTCTGAAAGAGATTAAATAAGTAAGGCTGATGCAAGGCCATGTGTTGTGATTAGGGGTGGGTATGGTTTTACATTTAGCCATTCCAATGCCAGTGCTGCTAATTGAATCCGGTTTGTTAGTGATTCTACAATCTGTCATTCTGCTGTTGATCATCAGTTACAGTGCAAAAAAAGCTTAGATTCTGGCACCCGGAGGAAACCCACGCAAACACAGGAAGAACATGCAAACTCCACACAGAAATGCCAACCGGCCCAGCTGAGGTGCGAACCAGTGACCTTCTTGCTGTGAGGCGAACGTGCTACCCACTGCACCACCGTGCAGCCCCTTGTTGTTAATATCTCTTGTGCAAATAAATCATGAACAGCAGCTATGCTAATTCTTTTCTTTGTTCTTCATTTTCACCTGAGGGTGCCCATCCTGAGGCCTCTCGATCACCGAGTGCCACTCAATCAGATCCAAGACCTGTGAAGAGATGATGCCAACCATCTGACATCTTCCAGAAATTGATCCTCTTAGAACTTTATCTAAAACACAAACCACTGGCATCATATTCTGCAGACAAAACATGACAGTGATGTCTGAGTGAAGCTGAAGCTCCAGATCAAGTCCTTCACTGATTTTAGCCAAAATGAGGAAACTTCTCTTTCAGTGAGGTGAAAGTCATCATGCAAAACATTTGAAGATGCTTACCGGTTTCTTGTACAAGGATAAAGTCTTAAACCTCAACATCGTCCTTTCCCTTCAGAAAGCGTCCTCTGGAAACAGCGTTCATCAGTGTGCAGATGAGCTCTCGCCTTGTCCTTATTAAACCTCATGGTAGTCTGTTCAACCAGTATCCAATTATGTGTCACATTGTTTGTTTTCATTTTTCCCACTAACACAGCATTTACAAGGGATAAAATAAACTACACAGTGCATCTGGAAAGTATTGATAGCGCTTCACTTTCTCCACATTTGTTTATGTTACAGCCTTATTCCAAAATGAATTAAACTCATGTATTTCCTCAACATTCTACACACAATCCCCCATAATGACAATGTGGAAAAAGAGTTTCTGAAATTGTTGCAGATTTATTAAAATAAAAGCTGATAAACCCCATGTGCATCAGTATTGACAGCCTTTGGCGTGAAGCTCTACATTGAGCTCAGGTTCATTCTGTTTCCACTGATCATTCTGGAGATGTTTCAGCAGCTTCATTGGAGTTCACCTGTGGTCAATTCAGCTGATTGGACATGATCTGAAAAGGCATACACCTGTCTATATAAGGGCCCAGGGTTAACAGTGCATGTCAAAGCACAAACCAAGCATGAAGACAAAGGAACTGTCTGTAGACCTCAGAGACAGGATTGTCTGGAGGCACAAGGCTGGGGAAGGTTACAGAAACATTTCTGCTGCTCTGAAAGTTCCAGTGAGCACAGTGAGAACTGTTACCATCATCCGTAAGAGGAAGATGGAGAACCACCAGGACTCTTCCTAGAGCTGGCCGGCCATCTAAGCTGAGTGATCGGGGGAGAAGGGCCTTAGTCAGGGAGGTGATCAATAACCCGATGGTCACTCTGTCTGAGCTCCAGCGTTCTTCTGTGGAGAGAGGAGAACCTTACAGAAGGACAACCATCTGTGCAGCAATCCACCAATCAGGCCTGTATGGTAGAGTGGCCAGACTGAAGACACTCCCCGCCTGGAGTCTGCCAAAAGGCGTCTGAAGGACTCTCAGACCATCAGAAACTAAACTCTCTGCTCTGATGAGACTCAAACTGAACTCTTTGGAGTGAACGCCAGGCGTTACGTTTGGAGAAAAGCAGGCAGCGCTCATCACCAGGCTAACAGCATCCCTACAGTGAAGCATGGTGGTGGCAGCATCATGCTGTGGGGATGTTTTTCAGCAGCAGGAACTGGAAGACTAGTCAGGATAGAGGGAAAGATGAATGCAGCAATGTACAGAGACATCCTGAATGAAGACCTGCTTCAGAGTGCTCTTGACCTCAGACTGGGGCGACGCTTCATCTTCCAGCAGGACAATGACCCAAAGCACACCACCAAAATATCAATGGAGTGGCTTCACAACAACTCGGTGAATGTGCTTGAGTGGCCCAGCCAGAGCCCAGACCTAAATCCTATTGAACATCTCTGGAGAGATCTGAAAATGCCTGAACACCGTCGCTTCCCATTCAACCTGATAGAGATTGAGAGGTACTGCAAAGAGGAATGGGCACAAATTCAGGTGTGCCGAGCTTGTGGCATCATATTCAGAAAGACTTGAGGCTGTAATCGCTGCCAAAGGTGCATCAACAAAGTGTTGACCAAAGGCTGTGAACACTGATGTACATGTGATTTATCAGCTTTTATTTTTAATAAATCTGCAACAATTTCAAAAACTTATGGGGGATTGTGTGTAGAATGTTGAGGAAATAAATGAGTTTAATCCATTTTGTAATAAGGCTGGAACATAAACAAATGTGGAAAAAGTCAAGCGCTATCAATACTTTCCAGATGCACTGTATATCGCACATCTGACCAGTGAATCCAGCTCGTGTAATCTAATCTGTCTAATGGAACAGGGGATTTAGTGAGTGTTGCAGGATAAAAACAACACAAAGGATTTTACCAGCATTTTCAGAGGAAAGGCACAGACCCAGAGTCTGCTCTAGAATCTTGAGGTGCTTTTATTTTCAGATTTATTTTGACTCCAGGCTTGCATATCTTCAGTGTGTTTGAACCTGAACTCTGCTGCTGTACATTTCAGAATGTTTTCAGAAGGATGTGTTATTGTTATCTTTAGTTATTGTGTTTGGTGTGTGTGTGTGTGTGTGTGTGTGTGTGTGTGTGTGTGTGTGTGTGTGTGTGTGTGTAAAGCTGGATTAAACCTCTCAAACAAACACACACACTGGAGTTATAAAACGTACTGTTTTTATTTCTGCAGCGACATCTGAACATGTAGATTGAAATCAGAGACTGAATGTGTGTTTGCTGTCACAAGACTGAAAATCAAAACATTCTGCACTGCTCTCTTCTCACACACACAAACACACACTCACACAAACGACCTTTGACCTCCACAGATTAAGCTTGATTGAACTATAGGGTCGTAAAGACAATCATTCAGACTCATGGCAGCTTCTATTGATATGTTTCTCCTTCTGAGTGTCAGCAGTTCAGCGTGGCGTAATAGCTGAGCTGTTTCAGGCGTGTAATGGATTATAGGAGATAACGAGTGTAATGGAGATCCGCTTCTAGATCCTCCTCATTCCTCTGGCCATCAGACACGCAAACACCGTCATCACCATCTTGGGCTTCACCTCCACCAGATCCTCCGGCAGCGCATACACACGCGCTCCGATCTTACGCGCCATCGAGATCGCATACCTGAACACACACACACACACACACATCAGTTTAAGACAGCTGTAGGAAAGCGAACCACTACAGAAATCATTGTGACCACTGTGCTTCTGTTTAGCCTGTGTACAGAAATCTGTGACCGCGCTGAACCCATATCATTGGTTGAATATTGATGAATATGCTAATGAGGGAAGTGGGCGTGTCCTACTTGGCGTTGTTGAGCTTCTCTTCATCCGTCAGGTCCTCCGCCTTCAGCAGGTCGTAGCGGATGGAGCCCGGCTGGATGGCATCAATCAGGTCCAGCACTGGCATACTGCTGCTGATGGAGCCGTCCTGTGGGGGAGAGGGCAATGGGTCAGTGGAGGGGTCAATGCTGTGGTTGTTGTGGTTAATGTTGTGGTCAATGCTGTGGTTGTTGTAGTCAATGTTATTGTTGTGGTCAATGTTATTGTTGGGGTCGATGTTGTAGGTTGTAGTTGTTGTGGTCAATGTTGTTGTTGTGGTCAATGTTGTGGTTGTAGATGTTGTGGTCAATGCTGTGGTCAATGTTGTTGTTGTGGTCAATGTTGTGGTTGTAGTTGTTGTGGTCAATGTTGTGGTTGTAGTTGTTGTGGTCAATGTTGTGGTCAATGCTGTGGTCAATGTTGTGGTCAATGTTGTGGTTGTAGTTGTTGTGGTCAATGTTGTGGTCAATGCTGTGGTCAATGTTGTTGTTGTGGTCAATGTTGTGGTTGTAGTTGTTGTGGTCAATGTTGTTGTTGTGCTCAATGTTGTGGTTGTAGTTGTGGTGGTTAATGTTGTGGTCAATGCTGTGGTTGTTGTAGTCAATGTTATTGTTGTGGTCAATGTTGTTGTTGTGGTCAATGTTATTGTTGTGGTCAATGTTGTGGTCAATGTTATTGTTGTGGTCAATGTTGTTGTTGTGGTCAATGTTATTGTTGTGGTCAATGTTGTGGTCAATGTTATTGTTGTGGTCAATGTTATTGTTGTGGTCAATGTTATTGTTGTGGTCAATGTTGTGGTCAATGTTATTGTTGTGGTCAATGTTATTGTTGTGGTCAATGCTGTGGTTGTTGTAGTCAATGTTATTGTTGTGGTCAATGTTGTGGTCAATGTTATTGTTGTGGTCAATGTTATTGTTGTGGTCAATGTTATTGTTGTGGTCAATGTTGTGGTCAATGTTATTGTTGTGGTCAATGTTGTGGTCAATGTTATTGTTGTGGTCAATGTTGTTGTTGTGGTCAATGTTATTGTTGTGGTCAATGTTGTGGTCAATGTTATTGTTGTGGACAATGTTGTGGTCAATGTTATTGTTGTGGTCAATGTTATTGTTGTGGACAATGTTATTGTTGTGGTCAATGCTGTGGTCAATGTTATTGTTGTGGTCAATGTTATTGTTGTGGACAATGTTGTGGTCAATGTTATTGTTGTGGTCAATGTTATTGTTGTGGACAATGTTATTGTTGTGGTCAATGCTGTGGTCAATGTTATTGTTGTGGTCAATGTTATTGTTGTGGTCAATGCTGTGGTCAATGTTATTGTTGTGGTCAATGTTGTTGTTGTGGTCAATGTTATTGTTGTGGACAATGTTGTGGTCAATGTTATTGTTGTGGTCAATGCTGTGGTCAATGTTATTGTTGTGGTCAATGCTGTGGTCAATGTTATTGTTGTGGTCAATGTTATTGTTGTGGTCAATGTTATTGTTGTGGTCAATGCTGTGGTCAATGCTGTGGTCAATGTTATTGTTGTGGTCAATGTTATTGTTGTGGTCAATGCTGTGGTCAATGTTATTGTTGTGGTCAATGTTGTTGTTGTGGTCAATGTTATTGTTGTGGTCAATGTTGTGGTCAATGTTATTGTTGTGGTCAATGCTGTGGTCAATGTTATTGTTGTGGTCAATGTTGTTGTTGTGGTCAATGTTATTGTTGTGGTCAATGTTGTGGTCAATGTTAATTGTTGTGGTCAATGTTGTTGTTGTGGTCAATGTTATTGTTGTGGTCAATGTTGCTGTTGTGGTCAATGTTATTGTTGTGGTCAATGTTGTGGTCAATGTTATTGTTGTGGTCAATGTTGTTGTTGTGGTCAATGTTATTGTTGTGGTCAATGTTGTTGTTGTGGTCAATGTTATTGTTGTGGTCAATGTTGTTGTTGTGGTCAATGTTATTGTTGTGGACAATGTTGTGGTCAATGTTGTTGTTGTGGTCAATGTTATTGTTGTGGACAATGTTGTGGTCAATGTTATTGTTGTGGTCAATGCTGTGGTCAATGTTATTGTTGTGGTCAATGTTATTGTTGTGGTCAATGTTGTGGTCAATGTTGTTGTTGTGGTCAATGTTATTGTTGTGGTCAATGTTATTGTTGTGGTCAATGTTGTGGTCAATGTTGTTGTTGTGGTCAATGTTATTGTTGTGGTCAATGTTGTGGTCAATGTTGTTGTTGTGGTCAATGTTATTGTTGTGGTCAGTGTTATTGTTGTGGTCAATGCTGTGGTCAATGTTATTGTTGTGGTCAATGTTATTGTTGTGGTCAATGTTGTTGTTGTGGTCAATGTTATTGTTGTGGTCAATGTTATTGTTGTGGTCATTGCTGTGGTCAATGTTATTGTTGTGGTCAATGCTGTGGTCAATGTTGTGGTCAATGTTATTGTTGTGGTCAATGTTGTGGTCAATGTTATTGTTGTGGTCAATGCTGTGGTCAATGTTGTGGTCAATGTTATTGTTGTGGTCAATGCTGTGGTCAATGTTATTGTTGTGGTCAATGTTATTGTTGTGGTCAATGTTGTGGTCAATGCTGTGGTCAATGTTGTTGTTGTGGTTGTAGTTGTTGTGGTCAATATTGTGGTTGTTGTTGTGGTCAATGGTGTGGTTGTTGTGGTCAATGCTGTGGTCAATGTTGTAGTTGTTGTGGTCAGTACTGTAGTTACTGTTGTGGTCAATGTTGTGGTTGTTGTTGTGGTCAGTACTGTAGTTATTGTTGTGGTCAATGTTATTGTTGTGGTCAATGCTGTGGTCAATGTTGTGGTCAATGCTGTGGTCAATGTTGCTGTTGTGGTTGTAGTTGTTGTGGTCAATATTGTGTTTGTTGTTGTGGTCAATGGTGTGGTTGTTGTGGTCAATGCTGTGGTCAATGTTGTAGTTGTTGTGGTCAGTACTGTAGTTATTGTTGTGGTCAATGTTGTGGTTGTTGTTGTGGTCAGTACTGTAGTTATTGTTGTGGTTGTTGTTGTTGTTGTTGTTTTTGTGGTTGTTGTTGTTGTGGTCAATGTTGTGGTTGTTGTTGTGGTCAGTGTTGTGGTTGTTGTTGTGGTCAGTGTTGTGGTTGTTGTTGTAGTCAATGTTGTGGTTGTTGTTGTGGTCAATGTTGTGGTTGTTGTTGTGGTTGTTGTTGTTTTGGTCAATGTTGTGGTTGTTGTTGTTGTGGTCAATGTTGTGGTTGTTGTTGTTGTGGTCAGTGTTGTGGTTGTTGTTGTAGTCAATGTTGTGGTTGTTGTTGTGGTTGTTGTTGTTGTGGTTGTTGTTTTGGTCAATGTTGTGGTTGTTGTTGTTGTGGTCAATGTTGTTGTTGTTGTTGTGGTCAATGTTGTGGTTGTTGTTGTGGTCAATGTTGTGGTTGTTGTTGTGGTCAATGTTGTGGTTGTTGTTGTTGTTGTTGTGGTCAATGTTGTGGTTGTTGTTGTGGTCAATGTTGTGGTTGTTGTTGTGGTCAATGTTGTGGTTGTTGTTGTGGTCAATGTTGTGGTTGTTGTTGTTGTTGTTGTGGTCAATGTTGTGGTTGTTGTTGTTGTTGTTGTGGTCAATGTTGTGGTTGTTGTTGTGGTCAATGTTGTGGTTGTTATTGTGGTTGTTGTTGTTGTTGTTGTTGTGGTTGTTGTTGTTGTTGTTGTTGTGGTCAATGTTGTGGTTGTTGTTGTTGTTGTTGTGGTCAATGTTTTGGTTGTTGTGGTTGTTGTTGTGGTCAATGTTGTGGTCAATGCTGTGGTCAATGTTGTGGTCAATGCTGTGGTCAATGTTGTAGTCAATATTGTGGTTGTTGTGGTCAATGGTGTGGTTGTAGTTGTTGTGGTCAGTACTGTAGTTATTGTTGTGGTCAATGTTGTAGTTGTGGTCAATGTTGTTGTAGTTGTGGTCAGTGTTGTGGTTGTAGTTGTGGTCAGTGTTGTTGTTGTAGTTGTGGTCAGTGTTGGTCAGCAGTATTTCTGCTCACCTTAAAGCCGCTGATGGTTCCTTTTCCCGCCTGTGTGAGTGTATCGTTCACCCACTGCACAATGGTCTCATCGATGATCTTCTGTCCGTCACCAAGATCCTCCAGGATGTTCAGTGTGTATCTGCAGACAGACAGCAGGATGATGGAGGTGAGTGTGTCGGTCTTCTGTGTGTGTGTGTGTGTGTGTGTGTGTGTGTGTGTGTGTGTGTGTGTGTGTGTATTCTACCTCCTCATGAGCTGCCAGAGCAGAGCCAGAGTCAGCGTTCGGTTTCCTTCATTCAGGTCCTGTCCAGCGATGCCCACCAGAGAGAACTTGGCCTCCTTCTTGCCCAGCTCCACCGCATAGTTACAGTTCTCCAGCTGCGGCGCACAGCACACTCATTACATTACATATAATATATGGCACAGTAGACCAGGGCTGTGTCCGAAATCTCATACTCCCACACTATATAGTGTGTGAGAAGTTCCCTACTGCCTCCACACAGATTCTGTTGTGTGCATCTGATGGATGCTATGCTGTCCTATAATGCACCACGAGAGAATTCATGAATGAAAGTGAAGTGACTCAACTGATGTGGGGAGGTCACATGATCATGACTAATGGTGGATGACGTACAAGACCCGAGTTCTATTCATACTCACATTCATACTATATAGAGCGCACTTTCAAATGTAGTGTATAGTGAGTAGTGGGTGATTCCGCATGCAGCACAGGAGTGCCTGACCCTGTTCCTGGAGATCTGCTTTCCTGCAGAGTTCAGCTCCAGCCCTGATCAAACACACCTGAACCAAATAATGAGGAGCTGAAGAGCACCTGACCGTACAGGCAGCTGTGTTTGATCAGGGCTGGAGCTGAACTCTGCAGGAATCTCCAGTAGATCTCCATGAACAGGGTTGGTTACCCCTACATTAGTCTGTTCTGAGTAATAATTAATGACTATAACATGCCCATCTTTTGTATATTAATAATTTGGCTCTACATACAAAAGACAACAAAAAGTGTCAGATATCATGCCTGAATGAGGATTTCTTTGCGTTGCCTACTCTGTCTGAATGTCTAGCCCAGAAGCAGGAGTTTATCATAAGTACAGGTATGAACACCTGATTTGTTCAGTGGTGTTGTGGGGTCTTAAAGGTGTTGGTGTGATGCAGCTCACTCACCTTCTTCATGTTGCTGCCCAGTTTAGGATATGGTGGTTTGTTGACCTTGTCCCAGTCTACTGGAACCTTGATCTTCTCATAGAGCTGGAAGATCACCAGAGCATCCGCAAGATCCCTGAGGAACAGGAGGAAGATATCAGGTGTGTGAACAGTGTGTGTGTTGTGTTATCTGGAGTGTGTGTATGCAGTGGTGCAGCACTCACACATAGAGATGATTGACTCGTGGATTGACCCCCAGTGAGTTCATCCAGTTTCTGAAGGTTCGCTCCTCTCTAGTCTCTCCTGACAGAGACGGAACAGAGACACAGGTGAGATCTGACCCCTGACCCCAGAACAACACGCTAAATGCAGATCATTTGCAGAATCTAAGAAACACTTGAGATCATGTTAAAATCTCTGACTTTACTGGCCAGGATGTGAACAGTTTTGTCCCTGCAGCTCAAACAGGATCACAGTGCACGCAACGGGATGGTCATGGGTTTGATCCTGAACTGTCTTGAGCATCTGTCTGCGCTCCCGTCTCAGCCACCACATTCACCGCGTTCATTGCGTTTGGTCTTGGTCTTCTGAGGCGCAGCTCATTTATTAGAGGAGAACAAACACCAACAGTGCAGCAGACTCCACTCCTCTCAGTGAGATCTGTGCAGGAGCTGATGCTCTACTGCAGCACTGATGGAGACGCTGAGACTTTCACTGGTGTTTTATGCAATATTCTAATTTGCATCTCTAAATGCAAACACAGCTATTGACTTCCACTGTGTTGTTGTCAATATAATGTAAATCAGTGAGAACTGAAACTTGTGGTCTGTTTGAAAGGACACAATACTGAATGGCCCCTTTTCAGATGAGCTTGTCTCTCAGTGGTCATAGTTGGTGAACTCAGAGTGCAGTGAATGGGAGAGAACAACACTTCATTATTCTACAATCCTGAAATAATGAGAGAAAAACTCCAGGATGGTGTTATCAAGACTTTCAGAAAGAGGAACACAATAGTGTGAGAGTGATAACAGCAGCCAGAGGAGAGAAATGTACTCTTCCACCCATAGACACTGCATTAACTTTGCATAAACAGTGATTATTTTCTTGTAATTTGATGCAAAGATGATATAATGCTGACATAAATACATATAAATGTTCATATGTCTAAAAGAATCTAAATCTTAAAAACATTCAATGATTTAAGATGCTGATGAGTGTTAAACGCATCAGAACAGTGTTGTGTAAAGCGTCCACATGCCGCTCACAGACTGTCTGTGTTCTGGGACTCACCCTCAATGGAGCTCCAGTCGATGTCCTGGTTTTCGGGCTTCTTCAGAGCGGGATACTTGTTGAACAGGTTGGCCACGTAGGCCAGGTTGAGTTTGGGGTTTCCGCGCACCACATCAGTGGCGGTGACGAACTGCCGGCAGCCGAGCCGGTCCGCCTGCTCCAGCATACACTCGGCTCTCTTCAGGTCATCTTTCTCCTGCCGGTGCACAGGTGGAGATATTAAACACTGTGTGTGTCAAACCTGCTGAACACAACACTGAGCATCAGCATCTCTCACCCGTATGCCGCTGATGTCGATGGGGATCGCTGGGATTCCCTCCTCGTCTCCTTTGGGTGCCACCTGGTTCAGGATGTTGTAGTAGGCCTTGGAGTCCTGCACACACCAAACACTGAGTTAAAGGAGAGCGGTTCTGCATGTTTAACATGATTTATAAGTGTCTGCTGTCTCTCTAGTGTGTGTGTGTGTTTGAGCTGAGAATAACACACAGATAATGTTCTCCAGCTCTCTGAAACTGACCCTTTCAGGCTTTGATCCTAATTGTGCCGTGTGTGTGTGTGTGTGTGTGTGTGTGTGTGTGTGTGTGTGCGCTGTGTGTGTGTGGTTTTATCCTGCAGTACCTTAATATCTGAGCTGAAGTTGTTGATTTTGGAGCATCCGGCCTCCTCCAGGTGATAGTTAGCCCAGCGCAGCAGCAGCTCCTCAGGGGACAGCTTGACCAGATCCTCCAGACTCTCTCCATCTCTCAGCAGAGCGATCAGAGCTACACACACACACACACACACACACACACACTCATAAATCAGTGGTTCACACTCTTCCTCATCTCTCCATTGGCACTCAATGAGACTAAGGTAGTTTTCCAGACCCTTTAGCGTCTCTGCTCCTCTGTGGTGGAATGAGCTGAATGAACTCTTCCACACACACTCATTACACACATGTGCAGTGTGTGTTTGTGTTTATTGATGCGTACCTTCGTTCCTGCTGATCTCGATGTCTGCGAACAGGCCGATCTTGATGACCTGCCACAGGAGTCCCAGCACTAGATGCTGCCTGCCCTCCTTCAGGTCCTCTGCGCCGATGTTCACCACATGGCAGCCGATGGCGGAGGCAGAGTTCAGCGCCAGGTTCAGATTCTCCTGTTAGAGACGGTGTTTGAGATACAGCAGTGTGTGTGTGTGTGTGTGTGTTTGAGCTGCAGACATGTGTGTGTGTGTGTGCACCTGTATGGTGAAGGGCGTCAGCTTCTTCTTGTTGATGGTCCTCTCGTCAATGGTGTCGGGCACAGACAGGTTGATCATCTTACTGCAGAGAGAGAGAGAGAGGTGTGTGAGCTCAGCGCTGCAGTACCGCGGTATTCCTCGGTTTAACTCTGCCATCACTGCTGTACCAGAGCACGATGCCGTCTCCCACCGCCGTGAACAGGTTATCAGTGCTGGGGTCCATCGGCAGAACATGCTGGCAGTCTGGGTCCTTCTCCAGAGCCTTGTTGACCCAGTTCACAAACGCCACCTTCTCCTCCTCTGCACACACACACACACACACAGTAGAGTACAGTACAGTAGAGTAGAGTGCAGATACAGTATAGTAGATTAGAGTAGAGTAGAGTAGAGTAGAGCGTGGACTCACCGGCGTATGAGTGCTGTGTTCCCGACTGCTCGGATGTTCCGGCCACTGAGCAGATCCCCTCTTTCTTATTGATGGCCTTCCGGAAGGTTTTGGCCACTTCTGAACTCTTTAAATCATGAACCACCTGAAACACACACACACACACACACACACACACACACACACACACACACACACACACACACACACACATAGATGAGCTTCATAATACGCATACATTTATAAACTCTCATAAATACTCCTTCATTCTTTGTCAAATGTTTCCCAATTTCAGTTTAATGGTGAGATTTTTCTCCAACACATTTCTGATCATAATAATGTTAATAACTCATCTCTAATTACTGATGTCTTTTCTCTTTGCCATGATGACAGTAAATAATATTGGACTAGATATTCTTCAAGACACTAGTGTTCAGCTTAAAGTGACATTTAAAGGCTTCACTAGGGTAATTAGGGTAAAGTTAGGGTAATTAGGCAAGTCATTGTATAACAGTGGTTTGTTCTGGAGATAATCCAAAACTAATATTGCTGAAGGGGCTAATAATATTGACCTTAAGATAGGTTAAAACTATTAAAAACTGCTTTTATTCTAGCCGAAATAAAACAAATAAGACTTTCTCCAGAAGAACAAACATTAGAGGAAATACTGTGAACAATTCCTGAATCTGTTCAACATCATCTGGGGAATATTTAACAAAGAAATTCACAGAAGGCCAAATAATTTGACTTCATCTGTATATACTGTACTCTATATAGAGTTACCCGTCAACATTAAGCTGCCTTCTTCAATAATAATCTTGATGATCAAATCTGCATATCAGAATGATTTCTGAAGGATTAGTGTAGAGTTATGATGCTGAAAGATCAGAAGACACTAGTTATCAGCTTAAAGTGACATTTACAGGCTTAACTAGGTTAATTAGGAAAGTCAAATCGAAATAGATCAATCGTTATGGGGGCTAATATTATTGACCACAGCAGTTTTTCCTTTTTCCTTATATATATATATATATATATATATATATATATATATATATATATATATATATATATATATATATATATATATATATATATATATATATATATATATATATATATATATATATATATATATATATATATTGAATGTATTTTCAATGCCAAACTAAAAGAAATAAGATTAAATCCAGAAGAACAATCTCATAGGAAAGACTGTGAAATGTCCATCCTCTGCTGAACATCACTTGAGGAATATTTGAAAAAGAGGATGAATAAATTAGCCTATATAAAGTAGTCAACTTTAAACTGAAATAAACATGTACATAAATAAGATAATAAAATATCAAATAATGTAGAAAAAGATCTGAATCTGAAACCGATTCTCTCTCAAAGTCTATTTGTGCTGTCCAGTTGAAAATAAAGTGCTTTATTGAGCTTTTAGTGAGCTTAATGTGTGATTGGATGAGTGTTTATAAGTGTATTACGATTCTTTCAATACATGCATTAGTTTGGTTTATTATATCCTCTTGGGCTGAACAGTGGCGCAGTGGGTAGCACAATCGCCTCACAGCACTCAGGTCGCTGGTTCAAGTCTCGGCTGGGTCAGTTGGTGTTTCTGTGTGGAGTTTGCATGTTCTCCCCTCGTGTTGGTGTGGGTTTCCTCCGGGTGCTCCGGTTTCCCCCACAGTCCAAACACATGCGCTATAGGGGAATTGATCAACTAAACTGGCCGTAGTGTATGAGTGTGTATGGATGTTTCCCAGTGATGGGTTGCAGCTGGAAGGGCATCTGCTGCATAAAACATATGCTGGATAAATTGGCGGTTCATTCCGCTGTGGTGACCGCAGATTAATAAAGGGACTAAGCCGAAAAGAAAATGAATGAATGAGTGAATATTCTCTCTTGTTATGATGCATGACTTCAGCATCTCTGCTGTTATGAAACAGAACAGATGGAAATATATAGCAGAGCTCATGATGAAGAAGCATTATTGGAGAATCATCTCTCTCTCTCTCTCAGACTGGTGACCTTTGACCTGTGAGTGTGTGCTGACCTTGGCGAACTCGTCGAAGGTGATCTTGCCGTCCTGGTTGAGGTCCATGGTCCTGCTGATCTCCTGGATGATCTCTCGAACCCGGTACCCCGGCAGAGGGAGATTGGCTGCTTTAAACAGAGCGTTCAGCTCATCTGTGCTGATGTGACCGTTCCCATCCACATCTGCAGGACAAGGTCAAAGGTCAGGCCTCATATACACACACATGTGCATGCACACTTACACAGACACACATGCACATGTTGTCATTTTTTCATTTTTCATTTTCATTGTACACACACACACACACACACACACACACACACACACACACACACACACACACACACACACACACACACACACACACACACACACACACACAACCAGGTTAACTAAGTCATCTAAATTTACTTAAACCTTATTTTAGTTAACAGAAATGAGATGTATAGTAGTGTGTGTGTCTGTGTCTGTGTGTGTGTGTGTGTGTGTGTGTGTGTGTGTGTGTGTGTGTGTGTGTGTGTCTGTACTGACCGACTTTAGTGAAGGCCTCTCTGAGCTCCTCCATCTCCTCCGCTGAGATCTGTGCTGCTGCCATCTTCAACCCGCTATGATGATCACCTGATGACCAGAGGACTAGTTAGAGTCAGAGAACTAGTTAGAGTCAGCGGATTAGTTAACAAGAGTCAGAGAACTAGTTGACCAGAGTCAGAGGACTAATTAGAGTCAGATTGTTTACCAGTCAGCAGACTAGTTAACCCGAGTCAGAGGACTAGTTAACCAGAGTTAGCAGACTAGTTAACCCGAGTCAGAGGACTAGTTAACCAGAGTCAGAGGACTAATTAGAGTCAGTGGACTAGTTAACCCGAGTCAGAGGACTAGTTAACCAGAGTCAGAGGACTAATTAAAGTCAGATTGTTTACCAGTCAGCAGACTAGTTAACCCGAGTCAGAGGTCTAGTTAACTAGAGTTAGCAGACTAGTTAACCAGAGTCAGAGGACTAATTAGAGTCAGTGGACTAGTTAACCCGAGTCAGAGGACTAGTTAACCCGAGTCAGAGGTCTAGTTAACTAGAGTTAGCAGACTAGTTAACCAGAGTCAGAGGACTAATTAGAGTCAGTGGACTAGTTAACCCGAGTCAGAGGACTAGTTAACCAGAGTCAGAGGACTAATTAAAGTCAGATTGTTTACCAGTCAGCAGACTAGTTAACCCGAGTCAGAGGACTAGTTAACCAGAGTTAGCAGACTAATTAGAGTCAGTGGACTAGTTAACCAGAGTCAGATGACTAGTTAACCTGAGTCAGATGACTAGTTAACTAGAGTTATCAGACTAGTTAACCAGAGTCAGAGAACTAATTAGAGTCAGAGGACTAGTTAACTAGAGTTATCAGACTAGTTAACCAGAGTCAGCAGACTAATTAGAGTCAGTGGACTAGTTAACCAGAGTCAGATGACTAGTTAACCTGAGTCAGATGACTAGTTAACTAGAGTTATCAGACTAGTTAACCAGAGTCAGCAGACTAATTAGAGTCAGTGGACTAGTTAACCAGAGTCAGATGACTAGTTAACCTGAGTCAGATGACTAGTTAACTAGAGTTATCAGACTAGTTAACCAGAGTCAGAGAACTAATTAGAGTCAGTGGACTAGTTAACCCGAGTCAGAGGACTAGTTAACTAGAGTCAGAGGACTAATTAGAGTCAGTGGACTAGTTAACCCGAGTCAGTGGACTAGTTAACCAGAGTCAGAGGACTAGTTAAGCAGAGTCAGAGCACCTTCATCAGCAGATGTGTGTGTGTGTGAGTCTGCGCTCCTCCTCCTGCAGTGTTCAGTGATGATCAAACCTGCTGCTGAATCTCTATAACGCTGCTCAGAAGGCTTGTGTTGCTGTTTCTGTATCTGTGGGAGCCGTCGCTGGGTTTAGACTACTCTAATATATAAGTGCGCTGCTCAGAGTTATTGTGGAGGAGAGGTTAATGAAGGCAGTGCAGTGATGTGAACTCATCCTTAACCCAGAGCTCTGTCTCTCTCTGCACAGCTTTATACTCAACATCCCTCAACAGAAACGACCCATCCTGCAGATTACCCAACTGGACAATCCTGCTAATCACGCTTCCTCAGGTCAGCTCACACCTATCAGTTTCTGTGGGTTGTTGGGTTCACACCTTCTCAGATGCTGATTTGCATATCACACACACACACACATGCCTTCTCCTCAACCACTATATAATTACTCATCATTATTTATTTACAGAACTATAGAGGTTATGTGTGATTGACAGAAAATATATATATATGTGTGTGTGTGTGTGTGTGTGTGTGTATTTATATATACAGTGTTGAGAAAACGCTTTTGCCCCTCACTGATTTATTATTTTGGCATGTTTGTCACGCCTGAATGTTTCAGATCACCAGAGAAATTGAAATATTAGTTAAAGATGATGAAGTAATCACACCATGCAGTTTTTAAATGGAGGTTTAAATTAAGCGAAAATACTCATAACCCTGTGTGAAAAAGTGTTTACACCCCCTGTTAAACAGAACTGAACTCTGCTTCAGTTCAATAAAAGAAAGAAAGAAATCAGTAAGGGGGCAAATACTTTTACACACCCCTGTTCCTGTATGCAATGCATATATATAGAGTGTATGTATGTGCGGTGTTTATTTATTTATTTATTAAAAAAAGTGCTGTGATGTTCAAGCTGATAGATTGTGTGTGTTGTTTTATATGTAAACCAGTATCTGCATCTTATTAACCACTAAACCAGTCATAATATACACTTTCACAACATGAGATTTGTGCCTCATCTGACAGCTGAATAAATCATATGTATTGTTTGTTAAGTTGGAGAATATTTGGCTGAGATACAACTGCTGAAAATCTGAAATATACAGGTTAAAGAACTCTAAATGCTGAGAAGAATTTCCTTTAAACTTGTGCTGATTAATGTGGATTAATGAGGTTTGATATATTTACAGTAATCCTACTCTACAGCGCTGATCATAAACGAGTCTCTCAGATCTCTCTGTTACAGGAATATCTCCTCCAGGAGGCTTTACAGTAATACAGTGGAACTCAGAATTATTCGCCCCCCTGTTTATTTTTCCCCCAGTTTCTGTTTAACAGAGAGCAGATTTCTCCAACACATTTCTAATCATAATAGTTTTAATAACTCATCTCTAATAACTGATTTATTTTCTCTTTGTCATGATGACAGTAAATAATATTAGACTAGATATTCTTCAAGACACTTCTATACAGCTTAAAGTGACATTTAAAGGCTTAACTAGGGTAATTAGGGTAACTAGGCAGGTTAGGGGAATTAGGCAAGTTATTGTATAATGATGGTTTGTTCTGTAGACTATCGAAAACTAATATATAGCTTAAAGGGGCTAATAATATTGACCTTAAAATGGTGTTAAAAAAATTAAAAACTGCTTTTATTCTAGCCGAAATAAAACAAATAAGACTTTCTCCAGAAGAAAAAATATTATCAGACATACTGTGAACATTTCCTTGCTCTGTTAAACATCATTTGGGAAATATACAGTATCTGATACAGTAGATTAGTCAGTACTGAAGACAAAACTGATCACCTCATCTGACGAAACACTGAAGATCACAGCACAAACATCACTACACACAGTAATACGATGGGGAAAATACTAAATACAAATTTTAAAGAGAGCAGAAATCAAAAAAGACAAAAAATATAAAACTTTGCTGAAATTTTGTAGTTGTTTTTGCATTATTTCACTTGAATTTAAATGTCTGATCTTTCTATTTCTAAAGGTGTTCGGTGACTAAAATATTATTTTAGAAATATACTGACTGAGAAATGGATAAAAATATTCATTTTCTAAACGCGCTGTACTGTTTTATGCTGAGCACTATAATTCATTACTCGGTAACACTTTATTTTGATGGTCCATTGGAGTATTAGTAGACTGTCTGCTTAATATCTGCTGATGCTGCTCCTTCAACACACATTTAACTGACTATAAGAAACTCTGTAGGTACATGTCAACTAACCCCAACCTAACAATCTACTTATAATATACTGAGGATTAGTTGGCATGTAGACGCACTGTAACTTAATTCAACAAACAGACCATCAAAATAAAGTGTGACCCATTACTAATGCTTCTTGACCTATAAAATGCAGCTTTGACTTTTGCCAAATAATACTCACGCAACATAAGAGCTCTGGGGTCACAGATGAGGAAAAGCATCAGTCCTGAAAGGCACAGTTCACCCAAAACTCATCACTCATACTCACATCACCTGTTCCAAACCTGTTTGAGTTTCTTCCTTCTGCTGAACACAAAGGGAGATGTTCTGAAGAATGCTGGAAACCGGTAACCGTTGACCCCCATAGAAATACAAATACAGAAGAAAGAAACTCAAACCGGTTTGGATCAGGCGAAGGATGAGGAAACCATGAGCTGTGTTTAGTTGTGCCTTTAATGTCACTTCCACTTTTCTGAGTATATCAGAAAATGTCATGTTTAAATATAAATATTCAACACTTCAGTGCTCGGATCTAAACTGGGGCTCGACTTTTCACACATCAGCATTTTCATTTCTTTTCTTTTCCACCACCACACTGTAAAAAATGCAGGGTTCCACACAATTCATTCATGTTGACCCAACACAAATTAAGTTAACTTAACACTTTTAACCAATTTATGTGGAGTGAACATAAAAAGTTTAAGTTGTCCCGATGAAATCTCAAGAATTGTGTTGTTTCAACTCAATTTAAATAAGTAGTTTGAACAAGCAAAAGCAAAACCCATTCTGAGTGCAGTTGCAGCATCTTTGATGATTTCACCTGCATTGGATATTCAGAATATTTTCTGCTTTGACTAAATGACTAAATTCTCTCTCCTATTTCTGTATTCTTTCTTTTCTGTCTTCATGCATTAATGATTTATCACCACTTGAATGCAGATAGGCTTCATCAAAAATGCCATGATGACAGTGCATAATGTACAGAATTTATTATGCTAAATATTTTTTCCCAACTTTATTTATAGAAATGTTCAAATTATTACAAATATCACACATCTGACAATATTATTGTAGATTTTGACAGAGAGAAAAGTAAACAAGGATCTGAGGCCCCGTTTACACTAATACGTTTTCGTTTTGAAACGGCGTTTTAGATCAAAAACGATCCACACTAGCGTTTCATCTAGCGTTTCTAAACATATCTCCGTCCACACCACTCCACCAATAACGTATATCACGTGACCATTCACACACTCTGGGCATGCGCGTCCAAGTATAAACAGGAAGCATGTGTCTCGCTCAGCATTTGGCTATTGTTAGTCAACAAACGCTGGTTGAACGATGAACGCGAGCGATTAGCGAGTGCTGGAACAATAGCTTGCCTCTTACGAATATATGCAGCTGCTGTAGTAAAAAGGCAGAGTTTAACTGCACAATGGCGCCTAAAACGGACAATAGTGCAAACAACGCTCCCATTTCTGTGTCCATGTTGTTGTTTACAGTGAAGGCTGATCTGCCGTCTTCCGGTAGCGTTATAGTCATGTGATAGGGGCTTGACGAATGAGGGAAGGACACGCAATGACCCAAAAGCCCCAATCAGGTAGTGAATCTCAGCAGCCACGCCTCCGTTTTCAGATGTCTCCGTTTTCAGATGTCTCCGTTTTCCCCCATCCACACTGAGACGGAGCAGCAGCGCTTTAGAATGAAAACGGCCTCTCCAGCGTTTTCAAAACACTCCATTTTCGGGGCTCGTAGTGTGGACGGATGGCGTAACCGTAGCAAAACTTATGCGTTTTAAAACGAAAACGCATTAGTGTAAACGAGGCCTCAATCACAGGTGTCAAACTCAGTTTCTGGAGGGCTGCAGCTCTGCACAGTTCAGCTTTAACCCTCATTAAACACACCTGATCAAACTAATTGAGTCCTTCAGGCTTGTTTGAAACCTACAGGTAAGTGTGTTGGAGCAGGGCTGGAACTAAACTGTGCAGAGCTGCGGCCCTCTGGGAACTGAGTTTGACACCGCTGATCTAAATGATTGTGACAAATAAAGCATAATATTAGACTAGATATTCTTCAAGACACTAGTGTTCAGCTTAAAGTGACATTTAAAGGCTTCACTAGGGTAATTAGGGTAAAGTTAGGGTAATTAGGCAAGTCATTGTATAACAGTGGTTTGTTCTGGAGACAATCCAACACTAATATTGCTGAAGGGGCTAATAATATTGACCACAGCAGTGTTGAAAAACATTTAAGATATTTCCAATGCCACCCAGACTAAAATAAATCAGGCTTTCTCCAGAAGAACATTCTAATAGGGAATATTGTGATTAATGTCATTTGCAGTGTAACCGTATCTGTCTATGAGCCGTTTTCTGTTGCATTATGGGATTTTGATCCTTCCTCCAACAACTTTTAACCTTGATAAGTGTGTTAAAGTGACTTGTCTGCACATTTATAATAGTTTGCAGTGCTATATTGTCTGAGTTGGTGTGTTATTGACCTTACTCTTCAATGCTGAAGTGGGCTCATTTTTGAGATTGTTTTAGAACTTCTGATTCAGTTTCCTGTGGGAGAAATGACTAGGAATAATAAACCACAGAAAACAATCAAACTACTCGCTCTACAAACAAGTGTTCATGACTATACAGACAAAGCAGAATAATATAATAAGGAAAGATCAGTTTGTGACATCAAGCAGCAGAACGAGCTGTTTTTAACCTCTACAAATGAATGGAAGTGCATGAGAGCGGACGTCTTCAGCCAAAAAGATTCCAATGTGTGCGCCCGCTCTTACATGAAGAATGAGGTGGATATTACGCTAAAGAAACCATGTAATAAACATGTTCTGTTATTTTACACGCTTATTACTCTACACATTATTTCTTATACATTATATTATTATTTTAAACCACTAAAATGTCAATAAAAGTCACTTTGTTCAACTGTAGAGTTGAATTTTCAGCATCAGAAGTGGCCACTGGCTTGCATGGTTCAGGATCTGTAGAGCTGCGCATCGATGGATTTGCTCTTCAGTGTTTGGACTCTCAGTAGTGATTATTAACCCACACTGAACTGAGCTAAACTGAACTGAACTTAATCTCTGAAAACTGAACTGACACTGTTTACATTCACTATAATCTTCCATGTGAAGCTGCTTTGACACCATCTACATTGTATAAGCGCTATACAAATAAAGATGAATTGAATTGACAGAGCAGAGATCAACATCCCATAATGCAGGTCACCACCACTAATAAACCCAGGAACCGTTAATTAACAGATATTAACTGTATATTAATTAATATGACTGACAGAAACATGAAGCACACACTCACACTGAAGCACACACTCACACCTGACCAGCACTGACAACACACACACTGCTGTTTTACATCTGCCGTCTGTAGCTCCGCCCTCTTCTGAAAACATTACAATCTCATTTGCATTTAAAGAGACAGTCACCAAAACACCACAATTAGGATCAAAGCCTGAAAGAGTCAGTTTCAGAGAGGTGGAGAACATTATCTGTGTGTTATTCTCAGCTCAAATCTACACACACACACACTAGAGACAGCAGAAAGTACTGTATAATGGGGCAGAACGGGTCTCCTTTAAATAAAGTCATATAGTATGTGAAGATATTGTTCTTGACAGACTGGAGAGAGTTTTTCACGTACTGTAGAATCTATTAATATGCTCGTGTCTGTCTTCAGGAATCAGTGTTTATTCATTATTCACTATAATCTTCTATGTGAAGCTGCTTTGACACACTCTACATTGTTAAAGCGCTAGAGACATAAAGGTGAACTGAATGATTTGTGTGTCAGAATGGTCTCCGCTCTGAATACTCAAGCTGTTAATCTCATTTATCTGTGAGCTGAAGCAGCCGATGAGATCATGAGCTCGACTTCCTCTTCCTGAAGCAGTCGGAGAGCTTTACACTATAGCTGAAGAGTGTTGAACATTACATATCTAGTCTAATATTATTTACTGTCATCATGACAAAGAGAAATCAGCTATTAGAGATGAGTTATTAAACTATTATGATTATGTGCTGAAATGTGTGAAACAGATGAACTATGTGAGTTTATCATGTAAATGCAGTCCTTTATTTTGTACCTGATTGTGTAAATCTCTATACATATGTGCAGTTTTTGTGTTGATGTCAGTGTTATTATTGAATAATCTGCAAATACTGATGAACAGTAGAGTTAGTGAAGTGATATTGAGTGTGTGTGAGTGGATGTACTGTCTGTGAGCGGCTCATAAATGTGTTTTAACTTCTCTTCTGTCCTCTTGTTGTGACTCTTAAACTCTCATACATCTGCAGAGTAATACTCAGTGACTGAAGAACAGATCTGCAGATTGTGTGCATCTGTGTGTATCTGTCTGTTTGTGTGTGTGTGTGTGTGTGCATGTGTGTGTATATATGTGTGCATGCATGTATATGTGTGTGTAAGAATGTGTGTGTGTCTGTATTTTTGTGTGTAAGTGCGTGCATGCATGTGTGTGTGTGTGTGTGTGTAATGTGTCTGTGTATATGTTCATGTGTATGTGTGAGTGCGTGTGTGCATGTGTGTGTGTGTGCACGCTCGCATGTATGTGTGTTTTTGTGTGTGTGCATGCATGTGCGCTTCTGTGTTTATGTGTCTGTGTATGTGTGAGTGCGTGCGTCTGCGTATTTGTGTGTGTAAGTGTGTACATGCGTGTGTGTCTGTGTGTAAGTGTATGTGCATTTGTGTGTGGGCATGCATGTGTTTGTGTGTAGCGTTTATGTATGTGTGTGTGTTAATGAGTACATGTGTGTGTGTGTGTGCGTGTGCATTCATGTGTGTATATGTATGTGTGTGTGTTTTTGTGTGTGAGTGTGTACATGTGTGCACGTCTTTGTGTAAGTGTGTGTGGGTGCATGCATGTGTGCGTGCATTTGTTTGTGTATGTGTGTGCGTGTCTGTGTAAATGTGTGTGTGTGTGTGTGTGTGTGTGTGTGCATTTGTGTATGTATGTTTGTCTGTGTGTGTGTGTGTGCATTTGTGTATGTATGTTTGTGTGTGTGTGTATAAGTGCGTCTGTGCATACATGTGTGTATGTGCATGTGTTTATTTGTATGTGTGTGTACGTGCATGTGTGTGAGTAAGTGTGTGCATGCGTGTGTCTCTGTGTGTGTGTGTGCACATGTGTTTTGGTATGTGTCCATGCGTGTGTGTGTGTAGTGTGTGTGAATGTAACTGTTGTAACAGTGTATTTCTGGCATGTGAACCGCTGTGTGGGAGTTGTAATGAAGCGCTGAATATGCAAATGTGAGTGATGTCAGTGGAATAATCAGATGTGCATTTGCATGTGCAGAACACACAGATTATATGCTCAAATCTGCTGCTGTTCAGAGTTTCTGTTAAGCAAAACACACACACACACACACACACACACACACACACACACACACACACACACACACACACACTGCTGCTTTCTACATTCTCTTCAGCGTCATGTCTGCTGCTCTTCCTCTTTCTGGGGGGTTTCGGCTGGTTTGGCCCGCTAATTAACACTTGATTCCCCCTGAAGGACATCATGTGTGGGTCAGCACTTTAATTAGTCAGCTGTGGTTAGCTCTGATCTGAAACATCTTCATCAATAACAGATCCTATAAATGTACATTTGAGCACCGCTCGCTCGGGCTGTGCAGACAATATTCACATCACAGGATCTGCAGTGTTGATGTGGGATCAGAATAACACACAGCTGAACACTAATGCACTATATAATGTCAAACTACTGTGTCTGTTTTTACAGCATATTTGAAGAGTTTCGTTGCAAAACGAGATATATCCATTTAGAGAAATGTTGGTTATTTGACATTATCATGTAAGACATCAACAGTCCAGTTCCTTCACAATCTTTGTTCATTAAACTATTACTTGAGCTCAGTGAAGGCCAGGAACACATGTTCTTCACATCCAGGATATTTTGTATTAAATTTTATGTCCATAAATTAGTCAAAACCCATGCTGAAATGCAACATATTTATCTTAACATTGTCAAACATCTTAAAGTGGTTAAAAAACAATAGATCATAAATATATGGAGTAATATATACAAAGATTGATTAATAATAATAAGATTCTGAGTTAGTTTTGGCCAGAATGTACACAACACAACATAACACAACATAACTTTTTTTTTTTTTTTTGCAAAACGCTATATATCCACCATAGGCTCTATTCTACTACTGTAATACCATTAGGAAAAGCTAGTGAATCAATGTTTTGTTTGATAAGTAAGATTAAGTTAGTTAGATAGATGACTTGTAGCTTATTACAGAAAGAGTGGAGGCTCCTTCCACACCGCTGCTGAAAACCAAACCTGTATGATCAGAGTGGGCGGAGCCGCGGTGTCACAGTTCTTGTCTCTGTTGCACAGAGTCCGCGACACAAGCTCGCCTCGCCCCGTCATATTTAATGAATTATTCCACTCTAATAATAATAATAATAATAATAATTAGGGCTTGACATTACCTTTTTTGATCACCAGCCACTGTGGCTAGTAGATTTCCAACATTAAAATATATTTAATATGCATAAATTTGACTTTGACATGCTAAAGTTACTTGGTTTAGATGTTGTGTTGTGTCCACATGCCTCCTCATTCATCTCATGGGTCATGATTTCATAGTGTCGTAATATAATCAGTTTTTATTTCACATCACTTTCCAGAGCTCAAAATGAAGGATTTACTAAATTTATCTCTGACCACACCAAACATAAACAATTATTATTTCTTAGCCAAAAATTTTAATGTGTCAAAACAAGTAAAATATAGCTGTTTACTATACTTTATATTTAACAAAACATTAAAAAAAATTGAGATTTAAAAAAAATAATTATTGTAATTTATCTAAAATATGCACAGTAATCTGTCCTGGCTGAACGTCCCAGATCAGGAGTTCACTACACATCAACCGGGAGCTAATCTCATATTAGAGCAATGTTATTTTAAAGGATGATAACTAAACCATATTAACAAACATAACTGTGAGCAAAAGAAAGCAGGTGAAAAACACACATACCTGTCAACCCTCCCGTTTTTCCCGGGATTCTCCCGTATTTTACAGTTCTATCCCGCTGTCATCCCGTAAAGGTATTTTCCCGTATTTCTCCCGTATTTTTCATCTTTCTGAGAAGAGCCGATCCTCCCTATATGCAACCCATACCCCCGAACCACCAGGGGCCGCCCTTGCTCTTAAATGTGAATCGATTCTGTGCTTTCATTTTGTTTAGGCATGGAAACACTGAAATAAACATAAAAACGGCGCGATTCATTTCCTTTTCATTACAGGCGCCATTGCCCCTATGCAATCCTCAAAACAGTCAGTTCATTTAAAGATGCATGACTGTCAGCTGATGCTCTCCATAGTGATAATAGACGCTGTTTCCCAAGCGGATTCTGTACGCACGTGATTTGATGCTGAGCTCAAGTGGACACTGGGTTTTGGGTGCGTGTTTAAACAGACATATACACATCATCATCATAATGATAATAATAATAATGATAATGGCGGTTCATTCCGCTGTGGCGACCCCAGATTAATAAAAGGACTAAGCCGAAAATAAAATAAATGAATGAATGAATAATAATAATAATAATAATAATAATAATAATAATAATAACAGCATCTAGACATGTCGATCTTGTTGTGTTTTCTTTTAAACACAACAAATTTTGTCTTGAATGAGCATAAACAGTTAGGAAAACAGTCAAACTAAGCTATCCCTTATTTTCACATCCCAATGTTGACAGGTATGAAAACACACAATGTGTCATAATGAAAGGATGATCACACACACACGATTAATGTTAGGCCTGTTAATAATCTGTTCACAGAATGGTCAAAGCGAAAGCAACCGGTGCCGGAGCTCTTGAAAGCAGCAGGACTGTGGGTGCATGAGCATCACTTTTTGTCTAGTCTATTTGAAAGAGAACCGATCACATCAGCTGTGTTTCCAGGCACAGCTTCACGCAAGGAAACAGGAGCGCACACGCGTTTTAAACAGTCGCGCGCATCACATCAGCTTTTGGCGTGAGTTATCATCCTCTCATTCGGTATTCACCTGCTTGCGCAGCTTCTCGATTCTAAGATCGCATTTGCCATCCTTATTGTCGAAAACGACATCTAAATCCATGACGTTAGCTTGACTCTGAAGCTTTGATTCCCTGACTGACAGACAGCAGCTGATCAGTGATGTAGCCTACGTGACTGACAGCTCGCCTACAGTATAGACAATTAAATGGTAAACGTTTTTTAGTAAGCCTATTGAATCCTCATATATATGTTTTTTGTTTTGATATTATCGTTAAATCAATGAGCAAACGCGGAGCACTTCACCAGCGGTGACTCTCACGCAGCATTCTGAACGTTCTATATCCGTTATATCGCACTTTGTAAAGAAACTGCTCTGGCGGATATCACGCTTTGGGAAAAAAAACATCTTGTACTAGACCTAAAATGTACATTCTTCAATATTATTAATGGCAGCAATTCAGACAGAGATTAAGGCACATCTGAACAGTGATTTCCAATAATGAAATCCAAATGTCAAAAAATGGAGTTTATCGCATTTTGCAACCAAACTCTTCATATATGCTGTATATATATATTGGGTTGACATGGTCATGCAGATGCTGTATGCTGTTAATGCCTGATTGCATCCTGCAGTAAATGTGGGAAAATCTGAAACCTGAGCATTGATAGACACACTTTGCATCTCTTCTAAACCACACGCTTGGTTCTACATGTAGACTAAGGCCGTACTCTCACTATGTACAGTTGCGTTGAACCGGGCCAAAGCACGCTTGTCCCCCCTCCCGTCTCCCCCAGCGGCCCGCTCTCACATTACATTTGGGCCTGCGCACGCTTACGTCCTCGATGATGTGCTGTTCAGTAAGTGCTCTGCCTCAGCACAATGGAGATTTCTTTAGTTATATCGTTTGAGTCGTTTGATATGCGGCGACATGTAGTCTAATATTTCACTGAACAGATCAGCCACTTTTGACGCTCATAAACAATCATAAAGTCCTGGTGCTGCAGGAATTAGGAGGTTTGCTGAAGCTGCAGCTGTGGTGCAGTGAGGGGTTTGAGTCTTTAATAATCTACGACAGTTTGTGTTCATTGAACAGCACGAATGATTAATTAATCCATATGATACAGTCCCTTAAAAGTCACGTCTCTCTTTCAGTTTCGGGCTTGGGCACGCTTGCACTCACACACAAGCGTACCGCGCCTGAGCCCAAGTGAACCGCGCTCTGGCCCACCTTTTCCAACCGGGCCAGGGTCGGGCAAGTGAACTGTGCCTGAGCCCGATTCAGAGCACTCGCACTTCTCAAACGATCCGGGAAACGGGCCTGGGCACAGTTCGGATAGCATAGTGTGAGTACGGCCTAAAAGTGAAGTCAGATTAGATGCAGAGCTGGTGTTTTAATAGACACATGTGTTCACATGTGGAACAGTACAATAATAAGTTCATCTTTATGTTCATCCATTCATTAGTGCAGGAATGCAGACTTATTGCTGTTTGTGTAAACAGATCAGGGCTGTCAAACTCAATTCCTGCAGAGTTTAGTTCCAGCCCTGCTCCAACACACCTATCTGTAGGTCTCAAACAAGCCTGAAGGACTCACTTAGTCTGATCAGGTGTGTTTAATGAGGGCTGGAACTAAACTGTGCAGAGCTGTGGCCGTCCAGGAACTGAGTTTGACACCCCTGTGAAATAAATTATCTGTGAGAGTCATCATCTAACACAGGGGTGCTCAACCCTATTCCTGGAGATCCACCTTCCTGCAGTTTTAAGTTGCAGCCCTTATCAAACACACCTGCCTGTAATTATCAAGCGCTCCTCGGGTTCTAAATAATATGTTCAGGTGTGTTTGATCAGGGTTGGAGCTGAAATCTGCAGGAAGGTCGATCTTCAGGAACAGGGTTGAGCACCCCTGCTCTAACAAATAATCTAACAAAGAAAACTGAAGACCACAGTCCAGAAATGAGTAGATCTGCAGCAATAAGCAGAGTTATCCCTCAGAACACTGAAAACCTCAGGATGTTTGATTAATAGATTAATAAATGAGATGATATTGAATTAAATACAGCGCTGAGTCTCTCTGATCTCTCTGTTACAGTAATATCTCCTCCAGGAGGCTTTGCAGTAATATATCTGTGCAGATGCTGTAGATTAATCAGTACCAGAGACAACACTGGGGTGCGTTTCCCAAACAACGACGTAACTGGCGACTGAACTATCATAGTACGATGCACCGGTTGGGAAAAGAACTATGTAGTGACGAGTGTTTCCCAAAACCTGTAGTAAAACACCCATAATGATGCTATTATTGACAACATTACATATTCTAAAACATACAATCACTTACAAAAGCTAACACGTGTTCTAATATCATATATAAATCATATAAATAAATAAATAATGAGGCGATTTATTAAGAAATGAAATGTAATATTTTTTATTTATTAGGAAATGAAGAAAATCCTACTTTAATAATAATATTAAGATGATGATTATAATAATAATAATAATAATAATAATAATAATAATAATAATAATAATAATTATTATTATTATTATTATTATTATTATTAAGTAGGATATTGTTTATTTTATTTTATTTATTTAAAGTCTACTTTTACACTTTGACACATGTAAACCACTGCAGAAATGTTCTACCCAGCAGGCCAGTGTCATATACAGCACAGTATACTTAATAAATAACCTACTATAAATTAAAAGCATTAATGTATGCTGTGTTTTTTGTTTTCACAAGCTTTTTGTAACAAATTCCGCTTTTAAATAATAGCTCAACTATAGCTTTCGCCATGAGGCTGTGTTCAAAATGACATCAATGTTTTCAGAGTGCACTGCGAAGGGAACGTAATTATCAATATAAAGATCACTAAAACTGAACTGTGAAAATACTTTGAAAGCAAATTACAGCTAAGAGAGATGAGCTTAATGCTTTTATTTTGAATCATTCAACTTGGAATGTTTGAATGTTCTAAATGAATAGGGCATAGGGGGGATAAGTGGGATTAGAACACAGCCAGGAACTATGCTTTTAACTACAGCTCCAGAGGTGTTGTTTCAAGGGCTCAAGTTTGCGACGCAGTTTGCGAATGTTCGTTGGAGCGATGGATTTGGGAAACAGCAAATCAACAAACTATGTTTGTAACGACGGAACTTGCAACCTTAGTTGGCTAACGATGGTTTTGGGAAACGCACCCCTGATCAACTAATCTGACAAAAACTCTGAAGATTACAGCACAAACATCACTACACACATTAATATGATAAAGTATTAAAGAAAATTTTAATAAACAGGAAAAATGAAGAGAAAAATGATGAATTATGAATGTATTTGTTTTGCAGTCACTCATTAAATGTCTGATCTTTCTATTCCTGAAGATGTTCGATGAGCTAACTCTTATTTTAATCAATATAACTCATTAGTAAAACTGTTCTGTTTAAATGCACCAAAATATATAGATAATATCAATTTTCAAAAGGAGGTGTGTTCATGTAGGCTGAGCTCTGTATATGGCTTACTGGAGCGTGCACTGTCAAACATTCATAAATGAGCAGCTTTCTGTATTTTCTGACGCATGGTTTTATTTCTCCCTGTTTATTTCTGCTTCTGAACTGCATTATGGGATCTTGATCTTTCCTCCAACAACTTTTAACCTGTAAAAGATGTAAAAAGTGACATGTGTAATAGTGTGCTATTGTTGGTGTTGTATATTACACTACAGAAACTATAAACTGCAGCACATGTTCTGTTATTTTACACTCTTATTTCTCTACATATTATTTATTATACATTATATTATTATTTTAAACCACTAAAACGTCAATATATGTCACTTTGTTCAACTGTAGAGCTGAATTTACAACATGAGAAGTGAACAGAGCAGAGATCAACACCCCATAATGCAGTTCACCACCGCTAATAAACACTAACACTTGTGAATCACAGAATAAGGAAACTGGTGATTGGCAGATATTTTATACAGTCTGCATAAGTATTGCACAAACTATTATTACAGAAAAAAGCTCCTCCTGGTAGTCACTTTTTAAAATTGCACACTGCGTTATACACCGTGTGTGTGTGTGTGGGTGTGTGTGTGTGTTAACGCAGCATTTAGAGCGGAGGTGTGAATGTAGATCAGCTCCAGCTCGACCACAGCTTCCGGTTTCACTTTAGCAACAGCACCCGCTCAGCTTCACTTCTGCTTCAGCTCACAGAAAACCCACACACTGACTCTAACACACACACACACACACACACACACACACTGTGCATGCACACACACTCATTTACATACAGCAGAAGGACAGTAATCTTCTGAACGGCTCAGGAAAACCTTTGAATGTTTGAGTAACATTAACTTTCGTTCCTAATCGTTCTTGGTTATTTGCTTCATTGCTGCAGGAACGTTACACTGTTAAAAGTGTTGATTAGCTGACTTTACTCAATACGAGTGAGTAAACCTGTGGCTTTAAAGGGTTTAGTTGACTTTTAAAGCATTTGGTTTGCATTAGAAGCGATTAGTTGACTTTAAAAGAGATTTGCTGGCTTTTGTTGGCATTTGGTTTGCATTAGAAGCGATTAGTTGACTTTGAAAATGATTAATTTACTTTAGATGTGATTAGTTGACAGGTTTGTTGACTTTAAAAGCATTCAGTTGGTTTTAAGAAAGCGATTAGTTGACTTTGGCAGAGATTGGTTGACTTTAGGGATGATTAGTTCACTTTAAAAGAGGTTTGATGACTTTAAAAGCATATAGTTGAATTTAAAAATGCTTAGCAGACTTTAAAAGTCAGCTAAACTCTTGTAAAGGGATTGGTTTACTCTAAAAGCCTTTTTGGTTTACTCTAATTGGTTGTTTTTAAAACTGAGTAGTTGACTTTAAAGGCTACCCATGGACTATTAGTTGACTTTGAAAGTGATTCGTTGACTTTAAAGGTGCTTGGTTGGCTTTAAAAGGTAATTGGTTGATTTTAAAAGCAATGAATTGACTTTAAAGGCTATTAGTTGACTATTAGTTGACTTTGGTTGACTTTAAAAGCTATAAGTTGGCTTTAAAAGTGATTTGTTGACTTTAAGTGTGTTTGGTTGACTTTAAAAGGTGATTGGTAGACTATAAAAGGGTTTAGTTGACTATTAAAGTGTTTACTTGACTATTGGTTGGCTTTAAAAGTGATTTGTTGACTTTAAAAGTGATTCACTGACTTGAGAAGCATCTAGTTTACTTTTAAATGAATTAGTTGTCGATAAAAGTGATTAGTTGACTTTTAAAACACGTACTTTAAAAGCAACTGGTTGTCTTCAGGAATGATTGGTTGACTTTAATAGCATGTAGTTGAATTAAAAAATGCTGAGCAGACTTTAAAAGGGTTTGCCTTATAAGGGGTTGGTTTACTATAAAGGCAGCTGGTTGAATTTCAAACCAAGTTGACATTAAAGCCTTTTAGTTTTAGGCTTTTAGTTAAAGCCTTTTAATGCGATTGGTTGACTTTAAAAGGTGATTGCTTGGTTTCAAAAGCAGTTAGTTGACTTTAAAGGCTATTAGTTGACTATTAATTCACATTGAAAGTGATTAGTTGATTTTAAGGGTGGTTGTTTGGCTTTAAACATGTTTGATTGACTTTAAAAAGTGATTGCTTGGTTTTAAATGTGATTAGTTGACTATTAGCTGACTTTAAAAGAGATTAGTTGACTTTAAAAGCATTTAGTTGACGTTAAGGGTGCTTGGTTGACTATTGGTTAAGTTTAAAAGTGATTAGTTGACTTTACTTTTGGAAAAAGTGCCCATTGCCTTTAAATGATATAATAAATTAAATATTTGCATAATTATACAAATTAAGTCAACTTAACAGTTCCAAATTACAGCAGGTTTAATCAGTTTTTAAAGGTAAAGTCCACTAATATCTTTTCTACAGTGTGCTCTGAAAGATCTCTCTGAGTGAACATGAGCGAACGTCAGACTAGATTGTTTCAGGAAAATGAACATTTTCAGAGTACTGACGCCATCTTTTATTGCTTTCTCTTACTCAAGTGTTGTGCCACACTGTAAAGAAATGCTGGGTTGTCGTAACCGAGCATTGGGTCAAATATGGAACCCAACCCAACCCAAAATTGGGATCATTTTTGAGATTACGACAACCCAACATTTTTCAGAGTGCATCAGTATTCTCCTTTATTCTCTGATGCATTGTAAAATACCCACTGACTTTGGCCATTACACATAAACTTCCTCTAAAGCGTTACTGGCAGAACGTTTGCCTGAACATTGCCAGAATGTTCTGAGAATGTTCTCTATCAGCAGCGATGCAGATATGATCATTTATAATGTAAAGACAGAGATATTAGAGGACATGTGGAAGACACGTGTACACACTGAGACTCTGGGAGGCTCAGACTCAACACTGTGCTGCATTAATATTCACATGAAGCAGAAACAGAGTGTTCAAGTCCAGAGGAGAGCAGCAGATTTCAGAAAGCAATCGATACTGAGACACTCAATCAGTTTATATGATCATTACTGAAGCCTGCTGTAAGCCTGCTTCTGATGTACTCAGTCAGATTGGAGCATCACTGAGCTCTCAGCGTGATGATGATGATGGTGATGAAAATAAAGAGTGTTTCTTACCTGCAGATGGACGCTGGTCTTCAGATTCTGCTTCTGCTCTTTTCTGTGGTGCTGCAGAGACTCTATTCAAATAAGAGAGGAAGGAAGTGACATACAGCGGCCTACACACACACACACACACACACAATCACACACCAGCGCAAACAGGAACACACATGCATGTCTTTATAAGGTAAAACCTTTGACATGAGGCGCGTCTCACTGCTTATGACACAATTCTGAGATTTGACACTGAGGTTTGATCTTCAGAGTGTTCCTCATGTCTCCACACCGTCCACACTATATTCTGTTTACATTTTAGATTTCTGTTCAACAGAAGATTCTTCAGCACATTTCTAGTGTTAATAACTCATCTGTAATAGCTGATGTCTTTGCTCTTCACCATGCTGACAGTAAATAATATTAGACTAGATATTCTTCAAGACATTAGTGTTCAGCTTAAAGTGACATTTAAAGGCTTAACTAGGGTAATTAGGGTAAAGTTAGGGTAATTAGGCAAGTCATTGTATAACAGTGGTTTGTTCTGGAGACAATCCAACACTAATATTGCTGAAGGGGCTAATAATATTGACCTTAACATGGCTTTAAAACTATTAAAAACTGCTTTTATTCTAGCTGAAATAAAACAAATAAGACTAGAATATATATTGCACAGGCGGGCGAATACTTTTGAAAACTCTCAACTATAGAAAAAATATAATTTTCCATTTATTTTCCTTCAGCTTAGTCCCTTTATTCATCAGGGGTCACCACAGCGGAATTAACCGCCAACTATTCCAGCATATGTTTTACACAGCGGATGCCCTTCCAGCTGCAACCCAGTACTGGGAAACACCCATACACACTCACTCAAACACACACACTCATACACTACGGCCACTTTAGTTCATCAATTCCCCTATAGCACATGTGTTTGGACTGTGGGGGAAACCGGAGCACCCGGAGGAAACCCACGCCAACACTGGGAGAACATGCAAACTCATCACTGAAACACCTACTGACCTAGACGAGACTTGAATCAGTGACCTTCTTGCTGTGAGGCCACAGTGCTGATCACTGAGCCACCGTGCCACCTCTAATCTTTAATAACGCTTTATTTTAAGGTGTCCTTGCGTTGTTCCACCTACTTACTTTAGTAATTACAATGAAATATGTATGATGACATGCAGTTAACCCTAGAGCTAACCCTAATCATAGAGTAAGCACACATGTGGGTAATTACTAACAATATTTAAATGAGTAGTTACACCATGACAAGTCCAAAACCGTGTAAGCTAACATTCTTTAAATGTTAGCATAAAAACAAGGTTTAAGGAAATAATGCTTGATGAATAATATATTCACTTTGACAATTACCAAACAATGCAGTGTATGGGTCACAGTAATGGATTTCTCTTTTCTTGTTGTTGACAGAGATCATCAGAATATTAAAGATCATGTTGTGTGAAGACTTAAATAATGTCCTGCTGTTTGTTTGTTTGTTTGGACTTTACTAATCCCAAAGGGAAATTCACACATCACAGCAGAGCTCTCCGTACTATAAGAATTTATATGATTTCAAGCATTTTTTCATCTTAAAAATGCTGCCAAACTTCAACATCTGCTATTGATGTCTGATGTGGACAGCTTATTCATGCGTTCATGACCTCTCCATTAGATTACTGTAATGCGTTACTAGGCGGTTGCCCTGCTGGCCTAATAAGCAAACTTCAGCTGTTCAGCATGCAGTAGCTGGAGTCTTTCTAGAACAGAGACATGATCATATTACTCCAGTTCGGTCATCACTGCATTGGCTCCCTGTTAAATATCCTATACATTTGAACACGTTATTGACTACCTACAAAGCCCTGAACGGCTGAGCTCCCCAGTATTTGAGGGAGCTCCTGGTGTATTATAGCCCCTCACGTCCACTACGCTCAACTAATTCAAGAGTTTCTTCGCTGGTGTTTTGTTTTTTCTGAACACTTCCTTAATGTTCAAGTGGCTCAAACTCGCTCATTTTGAGGCAGGAACCGGCAGACGTGCAACAATTTTAATCATGAGGTGAACACAAAACAACAGTCTCCATCCGGAGCTCCTTCATGGGACTCCACACTTGTAAACACTTGCTGCTCTCACCTCCGCCCACACTCATCAGCGATACCAAGCCGACCATGCTATGCGTATGCGTTACATTTTTTGAGAGGTGCGCGTCAACGTCGCTGACGGCCATGACGAGGGCTATGCGTCCACACGTAGGCTGCGCCGTAGCATTAGGGTTGCCACCCATCCCTTAAAATACAGAATCGTCCCGTATTTGAGAATGAAATTGCGCGTCCCGTTTTGAATCAATACAGGACGGGTTTTGATGCAAATCATTCCACACGCATTTTATATAGATGCCTCATTTCCTACTTTTGATTGGGTAATACTTGACGTCATTGTTAGTTTGATTGGTCTTTATCCAGTGAGGAGGGCGTGTCTTTTAAGCAGAGTCTGTCAAGTCCTAATGGCAGATGCTTCTCCAGGTAGCCCCCTGCGTCTTAATAGGTGCGTTCGACTTCATGCAGCGCTGCACAGATCGATCAAAATCTGTCTTAAAGCAATGCATGCTGGTTAGAAATTTTGTCCTGATTGATGCTGCGCAGACGTCATGTGACTGTCACATGTAGCATCAAAGTACCGCGACAGCGCTCCGAGATCAGACGACTGATTCAGCCGGTGCAGCATCTGAAGAGCGACTGCTGGAGCTGCGGTGATGACACACATATAACACGATTGGCTGAGTTCACCGCATGACAACGATCACGTGTGTTTCAGGTTCATCATTGGACAAATTCTGTCTCACAAATTTCAAAACAAACACTTCACTGTTCATACCCTCTCTATCTTGTACACATCACGCTTATTAAAAGACTACAGATATTTTACTGCAGTATAGTCTTTTGTTAAATAATCTGGTTGTAAAGGCTAGATTGTTTGCAGGTTTATTTTCGACCTTTTTTATAGAGACTACTATATTCAGCTCTATAAACGATTTAAATGATACATTTCTATATAAATAACCTAAATATTAACTCAAATAAGTCTTACATCATAAAATAATGATCATCATTGATTCTGACACCCTAAAGGTTTCTTAACAAATTAAGTTAAAGAACTATTTTATTAAATCATAGTATGATTTTTAGGATTATAATATATATATATATATATATATATATGTGTGTGTATATTTTATTTCCTGTCTAGCCGTTTATACCTGCTCTTTCTGGGAAACTTTTACTGAAAGTGGAGCTCACTTATGTTAGGAATGTCCTTTAGTCAATCTTTTTGGATTAAAGTGCTGTTTTGAAAATGCTTTTATTATCCAGAATAATCTTCATCATTGTTTAAGATTTAATCAAAACACCTTGGTTTGGGTTTTACACTAATATCTATTGGAGAGTTTTATATCTATAATATAAATAAATGTTAAACCCTTTTTAGCATATTAAACAAGAAGTATTAGCCTAAAGAGTGATGTTTAAACTGCTAGAATTAGTGCTTATTGCTCTGTAGTTAATAGGCCTGTTCATTATTATATTACCCCTCTCGCTTCCCCTTATTTCTCTCATGTGTTTGTAATATAGTTGATTCACAATTCCCCTATTGTGTAAAATGAACTATAGTTTGTCTGTATTCTGTTTTCTTTGTAAATCTTTTGTTGTTATAGATAAAATAAATGATGATGACTCCATGTGATCGGTCATCATGACTGCCACAACTTTGAGCCCCGAAGTGTCCGGCTGTCCAGCTTGACAGCTCCGTTTTCAACTCCGCCCCCGCCTGCGCTCGGCTAATCTCGTTGATCACCGGCTGCAGCCGTGCTTCATGTCAAACGCACCTAATGTTTCAGCGTTTAAACGCAAGCGGCTGCAAAAGTACCGCAGAGAGTGGGAGTAAACAAATACCTGGCTGCAGAGTGGTGGAAAGTGTTATCAAGTCAACTGCACGACTTGTCGGAGAGCGTTCTCTGTGGCTCACGCGGGACGTGCGACAACATGCGAAGAGAAGCATTCACGCAACGTCAGAGCTCACAAAAACCAATGCACAGCCAGACAGTTCTTCATCTCTCCTGAAGCAGACATGGTAATGACAGTGACCCAGTCTGTGAAGATCTAGCTGGAGTCATTTGTTTCGTAATTTACTATTTTCTACATGAAATAAAGAACAGTCTGAAAATAATAAAAATAGATGTGTTTAATATGAACTGAGTAAAACCACATACACAGTGAAATGAACGGCTACAGTCAAACTCTCTCTCAGAGTTAGATCTGGCCTGGTTTTCACACACTCCGTCACAAAGTGTAATTTGTAAAAATTCTGTAAATACAATGTAAGTGGATCACGGTCCACTATAATATTATGATTTACTTGTTAAGATTAAGTCAGGCACATAAGCATTGATTTATTACCTGAAACATTACATTTAATACATTCAGAATCAGAAAGAGCTTTATTGTCAGGTGTGTTCACACATACGAGGAGTTTGTTTTGGTGACAGAGCTTCTACAGTGCAACAGAATTACAGAGACAGGACTAAAAAACAGATCATAAATATATTTTAAAAAGTGAATGCAAATATACAAATTGACGAGTGTATGTACAGCTATATTACTATATACAACATTATGTGTGCAGCTGTTATGTGCAAATTGGCATGTAAAGTGTGTTGTTAAATAAGTGTATGTATGTTTAAAGTGTATAGCAGGTAGTGATGTTGGTTCCACAATTACTATCATCAAGTGTTCATGAGATGGATTGCCTGAGGGAAGAAACTGTTTCTGTGTCGGGCTGTTCTGGTGCGCAGTGCTCTGTAGCGTCGACCAGAAGATAACAGTTCAAAGAGGCAGTGTGCTGGGTGTGAGGAGTCCAGAGGGATTTTGGCAGCCCTTCTGCTCGCTCTGGATAAGTACAGTTCTTGGAGAGTAGGGAGGGTTGTACCAATGATTCGCTCAGCTGTCCGAACTATTCGACGTAGTCTTCGGAGGTCGGATTTGGTAGCTGAGCTAAACCAGACAGTTATTGATGTGCAGATGACTGATTCAATGATGGAGGTGTAGAACTGTTTCAGCAGCTCCTTTAGGAAGTTGAACTTCCTCAGCTGACGAAGAAAGTACAGCCTCTGTTGAGCTTTTTTGAGTCAATATGAGTGTCCCACTTCAGGTCCTGAGAGATGGTGGTGCCCAGGAACCTGAATGACTCCACTGCTGCCACAATGCTGTCCATGATGCTCAGTGGGGGGAGTGCAGGGGGGTTTCTCCTGAAGTCCACTATCATCTCCACTGTTTTGAGCGTGTTCAGCTCCAGGTTGTTGTGACTGCACCAGACAGCCAGCTCCTTAACCTCCTTAATACATTAATAAACAACATAATGCCCGTGTAAAGAAAATAAACTAGTAATCTGCAACTTTCCATATTGTTAAATAGGCTATTTTTACTTTACTAGCCAATGTTTGTAGCTAGTTTATGTATGTGCTGTTTCCAGGTTTGGATAGGTGTTACTGCAAATAATGACAAATATTTTAGCCAAAATCTGTTATCAACACCAGCCTTTAAAATGAGGTTGATTAGTATTTTCTCCTGTCCTCTAGGTTACAGCAGCTGAGTTACCGAGATATATCCAGCTGCAGGCCCGCAGAACCACACACGTTTCAGGCACACACAATCCAGCACACACGTTCTAGGCAAACCATATATGGTTACAACGGAAGTTAATGTTATTAATGTCTTCTCGGGCATCGTCACCAATATATATTTTATAAATATTGTACACAATAAACAATAGTGTTTACTGTTTCACAAATATTGCGATCAAGGCGGGCAAATGGGGAACATTGTTTCCGATCGCTATATTCAATTCAATTCAATTCATCTTTATTTGTATAGCGCTTATACAATGTAGATTGTGTCAAAGCAGCTTCACATGGAAGATTATAGTGAATTGAAACAGTGTCAGTTCAGTTTTCAGCGATTAAGTTCAGTTCAGTTTAGCTCAGTTCAGTGTGGGTTAATAATCACTACTGAGAGTCCAAACACTGAAGAGCAAATCCATCGATGCGCAGCTCTACAGATCCCGAACCATGCAAGCCAGTGGCGACAGCAGCGAGTAAAAAACTTCACCAATTGGCGAAAGTGAAGATTTAAAAAACCTCGAGAGAAACCAGGCTCGGTTGGGCACGACCATTTCTCCTGTGGCCAATCGCCTTGTGCAGAGCTGCAGTCTAGGCGCATGAAGCTGGACCTCAGCGAAGACTCGTCTCTCCTTGGAGCGTCACAGGGGACAGTCTCAGGCTCTCACTCCACGATGACCACCACAGCAGCTGCTCAGGATACGGCCTGGTCCAGAAAACCTTAGGATCATCTCGTCACTGGTCTTGGATCGCATCAGTGGCACTGCATAGTCTGAGGGCCTCGGGATGAGAACCCCCAGGTGGAAATACAGAATAAGGAGAATAATTAGCGTAGCTGCTGTTCATAGTGTATATAAACAAGAAGCAAAATCATGTGTGGGGCACATCATGCGTCATTCCGTTATGTGCTACACTGAGTGTACGCTTTGCTAAAAAGATAGGTCTTTAATCTAGTTTTGAAGAGCGAGAGTGTGTCTGAGCCTCGGACATTATCAGGAAGGCTATTCCAGAGTTTAGGGGCCATAAATGAGAAGGCTCGACCTCCTTTACTCGACTTTGATATTCTAGGTACTACTAGAAGCCCTGAGTTTTGAGATCTTAAAGAGCGGGTTGGGTTGTAGCGAGACAGGAGGTTGGTTAGATAAACAGGAGCTAGATTATTTAAAGCTTTATAGGTAAGGAGTAATATTTTAAATTCAATACGAAACTTAACAGGCAGCCAGTGTAAGGAGGATAAAATTGGGGTGATATGATCATATTTTCTAGATCTGGTAAGAACTCTGGCAGCTGCATTTTGCACTAGCTGAAGTTTGTTAATAGAGGATGTTGGGCAGCCAGCAAACAGAGCATTACAGTAGTCTAGCCTAGAAGTCATGAAAGCATGAACTAGCTTTTCTGCATCTGATATGGATAGCATACTTCGCAATTTAGCGATATTTCTTAGATGAAAGAAGGCAGTTTTTGTGACATGGGATATATGATTTTCGAATGTTAAATTGCTGTCTAATATCACACCTAGATCTTTTATAGTAGAGCTAACGCTAACTTTGTATCCCTCTAATTGCAGGTCGAGTTGTGAGAACTGCTGTGTAGAGGATTTAGGCCCGATAAGTAATAATTCTGTTTTGTCTGAGTTTAAGAGAAGAAAATTGTTGGTCATCCAGTCTTTAACATCTTTAATACACTCAGTTAGCTTAGACAGTTCGGACATCTCATCAGGTTTAGTTGAAATGTATAATTGAGTATCGTCTGCATAGCAGTGAAAGCTGATCCCGTGTTTTCTAATAATGTCTCCCAGGGGAAGCATGTATATTGTAAACAGCAAAGGGCCTAAAACTGATCCCTGAGGGACCCCGTACTTTACTGGCCTGACTTGTGAAAGCTGTCCATTAATATTCACAAACTGGTAGCGATCAGCTAAGTATGACCTAAACCATTGAAGGGCCTGACCTTGGACACCTGTAGAATTTAAGCGGTCTATGAGAATATTGTGGTCAATGGTGTCAAATGCGGCGCTAAGATCGAGTAGAACTAACAGTGAGACGCACCCCTGGTCAGCAGCTAAGAGTAAATCGTTGGTTATTTTTACTAATGCAGTTTCTGTACTGTGATGAGGCCTAAAACCTGACTGAAACACTTCAAAAATATTGTTTGTCTGCAGAAAGGAGCATAATTGGGTAGAAACAACTTTTTCTAGTATTTTAGACATAAATGGAAGATTTGAAATAGGCCTATAATTAGCTAAGTTGCTCGGGTCCAGTTGTGGTTTCTTAATAATAGGTTTAATAACAGCTAGCTTGTAAGGATTTGGAACATGGCCTAAAGATAAAGAAGAGTTGATAACATTAAGGAGAGGTTTTCCTATAACAGGTAGCAGCTCTTTCAGTAATTTTGTTGGAATTGGATCTAACATACATGTAGCTGATTTAGAACTATTTATAACTTTATCTAGCTCTTCTTGTTCTATGATTTTGAAGCATTGTAGGTTATTTTGATTCAGTGGAATGTTTACTGGATCTGGAGTATGAGGTGGTGCAGAAAGTTTAACATTTTCTATTTTCTGTCTAAAGCCTTCTATTTTATCACTGAAAAAATTCATGAAGTCATCACTACTGATTTGCGGTGGGACATTTTGTTCTAAAGATGATCGATTATTTGTTAGTTTAGCAATGGTGCTAAATAAAAATCTAGGATTGTTCTGATTATTTTCAATCAGTTTGCGGAGGTGCTCGGCCCTGGCAGATTTAAGAGCCCTCCTATAGCTGGACATACTGTCTTTGTACGCAATTCTAAAAACCTCTAAATTAGTTTTTTTCCATTTACGTTCTAGAGCACGGGTCGCGGTTTTGAGAGCGCGAGTATGATTATTGTACCATGGTGTAGTTTTATTCTCTCTAGCCTTTTTTAATTTGATGGGTGCCACAGTATTTAGTGTGTTAGTAAAGATGGCATCCATATTGCTGGTTACTACATCAAGGTCATTTGCGTTTGCGGGTGTATTTCGAAATAAGGAAAGGTCAGGTAAGTTATTTATGAATTCATCCTTGGTGGACGGAACGATAGTCCTACCAGGGCGGTACATTGGTGCAGATCTGCTAATTTCAGGTAGACGCAGCTTATATAGTAAGAGGTAGTGGTCTGTAATATCATCACTTTGTGGTATAATGTCTACATCAAAGACCTCGATTCCGTAAGACAATATTAGATCTAATGTATGCTTTAAGCGATGGGTTGGACCGACAGCATTTTGTTTTATCCCAAGTGAGTTTAATAGATCCATAAAGGCGAGCCCTAGTGTATCATTGGAGTCATCTACGTGAATGTTGAAGTCTCCTACAATTAGTATTTTATCAGTTTTAACTAGCAAGTCAGAAATAAAACCAGAAAACTCTTTTAGAAAATTGACATAGGGTCCTGGGGGTCTATATATGGTGATTATAGCGAGAGATAACATAGATTTTTGCATAATATCCGGTAGCAGAACATTAAGAGCTAATAACTCAAAGGAGTTAAACATAAGTCCCTTTTTCTGATTAACATTAAGAATATCACTAAAGATTGATGCAACTCCACCACCACACCACCACACCATATATTCAATATAATAGACTAAATAGTTTTCTATCCGTCATCATAGATGATCAGTCATTATTAGAGTCAATATAGCAGATACTCGTTTGCTGACCTTGCTGAACTATCTAAATTGGACAGTTTTTATTTATATAATGGTTGAAGGAAATAATAGCAAGTTAATATGTATAGGCAATAACATCTTTATATGTAATAAAAAATCTTTTTACATTTAATAAATGTGAACACTATACTTTACTCAAGCGATTTAATAGTATTTATTTGCTTAATTTTATAATAACTTTCTAACTACATTCATTTTGGAAGGGCACTTTATATCCCGGACTCAAAAGGGCATGTACACTGCACAGGTTGAGCCCTATGTGTGCACGTGCCTGGTAAGTAATATATTGTTTTTAAACCATAAAGTACTGGTAATTTGTGGTAATTATAGTTCCAACAAATTTAGCAATACAAACAAATTAACTATTAATAATGAATTAAAATCAATTATATATATATATTACTAACAGTTGCTACAGTTTAGTAAAAGATAGTAGTTTAAATCAGTTTATAACTATATTAATTTTAAATTATTATCTATAGTAATTCATTTTTTAAGTGACACATTATTGTTTTTTTTTTATATTTTACAACAAAACGATTTTAACCAAGTATGACAACATTAAGATCCTGAATTAGTTTATTACACTTAATACAATTAGACGGTCTGTTATGTTTTCTTTGTGTATGTGGATACGTGAATAAAGTCTTAAGTGTTTAACCAATTATTTTTATTTACATAATTTGAGTTCAGAAACTGTAGCAATGTTAAAATGATCTTTACAATAATGAAATAATGACTGAAATGGGGAACCATAAACTGTTGACAGTCTAATGAATGGCAATCGTAGCACGGGCGTTCTCGATAGCCGTACTTGTGAAATACACTAGGTGGCGATAACGCTCCTAAGGAGTTAGTTAGTTACCATATATGGCTTGCCTAGAACGTGTGTGCTGGATTGTGTGTGCCTGAAACGTGTGTGCTGCGGGCCTGCAGCTGGATATTATTGGAGTTAACACAGGTGTACCACACTATTAAACATAACATCAGCTATAACAGTGCTGCAGAGCTGTAAAACAGAAAGACTGACTGATCTGATCTGTTTACACAGATTTCAATAAAAGATATTTTAATGTCTAAGTGTTCAAACTTTCCTGAAAACATATTTTAAGTTGCGATTTACCCCCACTGGCATGCTATTGGGCCTGTGATTGGGGATGTGGCCCCCGCTGCAGTATGCGTCCCTTATTGTTTGGTATTAAAAGTGGTAACCCTATAGCATACATGTGTGCTTGATGCAGAAGTATAAATCAGCCTCAACACGAGACTTCTGCTTGATGACTGAGGGAGAGGAGGGCTATATATAGTTTACTGTAGTGAAGGCTGAAGTATACTATGGTAATTACTGTTAGTTCATGATGGTTACTAATGATACTACATTATGTAGTGTAATTAATTAATGAAGAGGTGTAAATATACAATATAATGCTCATTCCTAAATATTTGCCTTTACTATACATGACTATAGTGTTGTACATGTGTAACAGCTGGTTTACTGGATGTTTAGTGTTTGCTGTTAAATATATTGCTGTGTTTGCTGATTCTGTGACAGCAGTGAACATGTTTTTGTGATAAGGTCTGGTTTAGTGGTGGCTGTACTTTAATATTAAATGAATATACTCTTATTAAAGTGATGAGAGATGCTGAAACTCTAGCAGTACACAGAGCTACTGTAAGCTCACTCCTGCTCGGTATAAACGCTGGAACATGATTTAGCTGAACATGTCCATGAGAAACTGAAGAGTAATGAGCTGTGAGAACGCTTCAGGTTGTGTATCTCTCTGCCTGTTCCTCCAGGTGTGTGTTCACAACAGCAGCGCTGCTTTTATCTGAAGTTCTGCACCGCGCGCTGTAGTCATGGTGACGCGAGTGTTGTCGATCTTTGGCGCGTGGTGAGTTTGACAGGCGGTTGCTATGGCGGTCGTCAGGGACTCTGACTCGGCGGTGAGTTTCAGACGAGCTTCAGCTCAGATCTCCAGAGTTTAAAGTGTGTGGAGAGAGACGCGGAGGACAGGAGCGCGGGAACATGATGATCACACACTGATCACCTCTCATTCCTCATC
>LR812527.1:69283470-69287936 GCA_903798195.1 Danio kyathit
GCAGGGCTTCTGTCTGCCCGGTGACTGTAGCTTTGTTGCTAAATGGCTAACATGGATTTTATTGAGAGAGGAGCTGTGTTTATGTGCTTTATGAAGGCTGATAAACAGCGTCGATACGTTTGGAGCCGTGTCTGAGTCCACTAGATCCTTTCAGAGGTGCAGCAGCTCTGAGCTCATCAACTCCTCCAGAAACTGAACCTGGATGATGGAGGCTTTCAGCGGTGCTTCTGACTGAGCTGAGCCCAGTTTGATGAACTGTTGTCGGTGTGTGCAGGAGGATTTTTCCCTGGGACACCAACAACAGGCTCGTCACAATCACGCCCCCACAAGAGCAAGCTCCTGATTGGTTAACGTGGCGCAAATGTCTGCTGAAGTTCAGATTTTCCAACTCAAGCGTTAATCGCTCAAAACACTCATTATGCGCCACTTCATTCGCGCGCATCGCGTCATTCGCACCGCCTCATTCATGCGCATCGCACCTCAGGATGTCTATTCGCATCTTTGCATTGACTTAACATGTAAATCACTCGCACTTGACGATTATCCAGTTCCTCTGGAGGGATCCCAAGGCTTTCCCAGGCCAGCCGAGAGACATAGTCCCTCCACCATGTCCTGGGTCTTTCCCGAGGCCTCCTCCCGGTGGGACATGTCTGGAACACCTCCCTTCTTTTCCTTGGCTCTCGACGAAGGCGGTCGTACTTATTCCCTCTCCGTCCCTTATCTTCCCTTGCTGGCTCTTCTTGTCTCATCTTATTCTATCTCTGAGGCTCTCCGTGCCCTGCTATCCAAACGAATAAGGAATTATGGATCTGATCAACTGGTCTCTGAACGCGATTGACACCATCTTCTCGATGAGAAGTTTGGGCTCGGGAGAGTCCACTTGTCCTGCCGTGACGTTTGCAGCTGGATACGTGATGGACGGGTGGGAGAAGTGGCGTGTCGTGTGCCTGGCTGCTCTGTCCCTGGAGGATATTGAAGATATCTACCTATTCGGAACTTTGATAACAGGGTTTCTGCTAATGGGCTTATGCGGGGCCCTGGGGTATCGACGACTGATGAAAGCGTCAGTGCATCTAAAAACCCCACCAAGCTGGCCGGCTTGATTGAAACTATAATGGGCAGATCTGCTGCTAATCAGACTGCTGTATTAGACCGCAAATTGGAAAACATCGGGGTGAAATTAGCAGCATTGCAACAAGATTTGGCCAGGACTAGAGACCAGTGACGGACATTAAATATCTGTGAAATTGGCAGGTATTGACCAAAATTTTAAATCCTTTCTTCTCTTTCGGCTCCCAGTGTCTTTCCAGCCAGACGGCCTCGGCTGGAGAAAAAACAACTTCTCCCGAATAGCAAGATAAGGAGACGCTCTGAAATTCCTGCTCCCTGTCAAGGACACCTGTTGGACTCTACAGGCTTACACACACACACACATACACAGCTACAGATAGACACTACCTAACCCTTCATCCCACGCCTTCGTGTGCTTTCATCCACTGGAGGGGGTAGGCGGGTCTGTCACCAGCGCCTCCATGGCTGCAGGAATCGACGGCTGCCCGCCCTTGCCGGACTACATCCACACCCCCTTTCCCATCCCCTGTTGGGATGTATGTCAATGTCTATGTGTTTTTATGTGCTTCTGCTGGGGCTTTTTTTAATCTCCCTGATCTCACACTGCTCTAACTCAAGGCCAAGGTGAGAGGGAGTTTTTTCGCCTCTCTTTCCTGAATTGTATCTTACTTCCTTTTTCTAAATGCTACCTCCCGTTGACCTGTCTTTCCCTGAAATGTGATGTTTGTGTATGGTCGGGGGGGTCCAATTTCACTATATGTCAGTGTATGTGAATACATGGAGGTATACGTGACGAATAAAGGATTGATTGATTGATTGAGGTAGGCGACCAGGAGGCGTCTGAAACAGATGCCCGAGCCACCTTAGCTGACTTCGCTGGATGTGGAGGAGCAGCGGCTCTACTCCGAGCTCCTCCCGGGTGACAGAGCTCCTCACCCTATCCTTAAGGGTGTACCCTGCCATCCTGCGGAGGAAACTCATTTCGGCTGCTTGTATCTGAGGGCGCACTCACACTATGCTATCCGAACCGTGCCCAGGAGCATTTCCTGGTTTATTTGAGAAGTGTGAGTGCTCTGAATCGGGCTCAGGAGCGGTTCAGTTGGCCAGCCCTGGCCCGGTTGGCAGAGGTGAGCCAGAGTGCGGTTCACTTGGGCTTTCACTTGTACGCTTGTAGTGTGAGTGCAAAGCACGCCTGAGCCTAAGACTGAAGACGAGACGTGACTTTTAAGGGACGCTTTGATATGGATTTATTAATCATTCATACTGTTCCATAAACGTAGACGTAGATTACTAAAGACGCAAACCCCTCACTGCACCACAGCTGCACCTTCAGCAGCACCAGGACTTTATGATTATTTATGAGTGCCAACAGTGACTGATCTGTTCGGCGACATAATTGACTGTGTCACTGCATCCCAAACCACTAAAATAATACAACTAAAGCAATGTCCACTGTGCTGAGCGAGAGCACCTCTGTTAAACTGAACAGCGCATCATCGATGACGTAAGCGAGCTCCGGCTCGGATGCAATGTGAGTGCAGGCCGTCAGGGGAGACGGGAGGGGGGACAAGCGTGCTTTGCCACAGTTCAAGGCAACTGTACAGAGTGTGAGTACACCCTGAGATCTTGTCCTTTTGATCATGACCCAAAGCTCATGACCATAGGTGAGAGTAGGAACGTAGATTGACCGGTAAATCGAAAGCTTTGCCTTTCGGCTCAGCTCCTTCTTTACCACAATGGACGGGTACATCAACCGCATTACTGTTGCGGCTGCACCAATCCACCTGTCAATCTCACGCTCCATCCCTCCCTCACTAGTAAACAAAACCCCAAGATACTTGAACTTCTCCAACCTGGAGATAGCAAACCACCTTTTTCCAGAGGAGCACCATGGCCTCAGACTTGGAGGTGCTGATCCTTATGTAGTATATCTTGTGTTATTAACTACATAATGAGAAAGAAGCCTTTAGTGGGGTAGAACATGTGTTTATTTTGCTCAATTAGAAGTTTCTCCTCAACTTTTTTATTTTTGTCCTGGTTGTGATATTGCTCCGAACAGTCAAACAGACATCGTGCTCCTGCCAAATATACACTAGATTTTCCTGTTTCTTGGGTCCAAATAGACTGAGAAGAAGCACTTTTAGCTCCTCCCTCTGGCCTGCAGATACACACACTAGTGGATGCTGCTCTCTCATTGGCTGTAGGTGATCGCCGATGTTATTTTCAGTCAGAACTCATTTCACACAGCATGATTTGAATTTGAACTAGCATGCCAAATACCTCACGGGTGTCGGCGACTCATTGGCGATTCTCTCAGATATCATGTTTGATAGTTCACACTGTGTGATTGTCACTCACCTGAATGAGCACCGGTTTGCCTGTGATTTCAGGCATCTGTCAGAGATTTCTCAAAACCTGTCGGCGAGTCAAAATCAGGGCTAAAGTCATGCAGTCTGAATCGGCATTAGTTCACCCAAAAAAGAAGATTGTGTCATTAATTCCTCTCGCTCATGTCATCTCAATCCCCTGAGAGCTTCATTCATCTTCACACATGAGGATATTTCAGATGAAATCCTGGAGCTCTTCATCCACCAGAGACAGCAAGGGTCCTGAGACGTTCACAGTCAGTCCAGAACAGACCAAAAACCTCCTCAAAACAGTCCATGTGTGTGTCTTCAGTGTTCAGCTGTGGTCATATGAAGCTCCAACTACTGACATATCTAAAATAAAGTGACCGTGTTCACACAAATCCAGGAGCTGCGGGGTCTTACAAAGGCTTACATTAAAACAAGTCTTGACTGAAATATTGATCCAGGACTTCATCTGAAGCGTCCTCACGTGTGGAATGAAGCGACATGACTCCCTCATGTCACAATGGTCATTTTTGTGTGAACGAACCCTTTAAACTGGGGCACCACTGGGGGCGAAGTTAGGACAATTCTAAGGGCCCACACACTTTTGGGGACCCCAGAGGTACTATTTGGGGACCCAATTCCACATCCCCCCCCCCATCCCTACTACACTAATAAATTTTGTCCATGACACCTTTTATCATAGGGCCCATTGCTGCCCCTGCCTTTAAATCAGGAAGCTACACAGGAGTGATGTGAAGGATGAACAGTGCTGTCAGAACACTGCAGTCATTTATTCTGAGCGTTGTCCAGCACAATGTTCCACAGCAGCTACACCGAACACACAATAAATAAAGATCAGCACAACACCTCTGTGTCGTCTCAGTCTGTTCTGGAGCCATCGTGAAGGACAGACTCACTGACTGGGTACAGTAGATCACAGAGGAAACATGCTTTAAATGCTGATGCTGAGTCTCTTCAGTCTGCTGTGTTTCTCTGACACTCGTCCTCAGGCCGCTCACTATCCGCATGATCTAGAACACT
>LR812527.1:69288036-69343036 GCA_903798195.1 Danio kyathit
TCATCAACTGTGTTATCGTCAACTCTGTTATATTAAATCTGTTATCGTCAACTCTGTTATCGTCAACTCTGTTATCGTCAACTCTGTTATCGTCAACTCTGTTATCGTCAACTCTGTTACCGTCAACTGTTATCGTCAACTCTGTTATCACCAACTCTGTTACCGTCAACTCTGTTACCGTCAACTCTGTTACTGTCAACTGTTATCGTCAACAATGTTATATTAACTCTGTTATATTAACTTGTTATTGTCAAGTCTGTTATCATCAACTCTGTTATATTAACTCTGTTATCGTCAAGTCTGTTATCGTCAACTCTGTTATATTAACTCTGTTATCGTCAAGTCTGTTATCGTCAACTCTGTTATATTAACTCTGTTATCGTCAACTCTGTTATCGTCAACTCTGTTATATTAACTCTGTTATCGTCAACTCTGTCATCATCAACAATGTTATATTAACTCTGTTATATTAACTTGTTATCGTCAACTCTGTTCCCGTCAACTCTGTTATCACCAACTCTGTTATATTAACTCTGTTATATTAACTTGTTATTGTCAAGTCTGTTATCGTCAACTCTGTTATATTAACTTGTTATCGTCAACTCTGTTACCGTCAACTCTGTTATCACCAACTCTGTTATATTAACTCTGTTATATTAACTTGTTATTGTCAAGTCTGTTATCGTCAACTCTGTTATATTAACTTGTTATCGTCAACTCTGTTACCGTCAACTCTGTTATCACCAACTCTGTTATATTAACTCTGTTATATTAACTTGTTATTGTCAACTCTGTTACCGTCAACTCTGTTATCGTCAACTCTGTTAGCGTCAACTCTGTTAGCGTCAACTCTGTTATATTAACTTGTTATTGTCAACTCTGTTACTGTCAACTCTGTTAGCGTCAACTCTGTTATATTAACTTGTTATTGTCAACTCTGTTATCGTCAACTCTGTTAGCGTCAACTCTGTTAGCGTCAACTCTGTTATATTAACTCTGTTATCGTCAACTCTGTTATCGTCAACTCTGTTACCGTCAACTCTGTTATTGTCAACTCTGTTATCATCAACTCTGTTATATTAACTCTGTTATCGTCAACTCTGTTATCGTCAACTCTGTTACCGTCAACTCTGTTAACGTTGACTCTGTTACCATCGATTCTGTTTCCATCAACTCTGTTAACGTCGACTCTGTTATACATTCGTTGTATGTCATTCCAGTTAAGAGAAAGTAAAGTTCTTGAAATGTAGCCGCAGTTCTGTAGTGAGTCTCATAGTGTGTGTATCTCATCTGCACTTCATCTTCATCTCACCTGGTGTTTCACTGTCGGCCGTCTCTGATTGGCTCTCTGCACAGGTCTGATGACAGCAGGCTTTACAGCAGGTTTACAGCGCACTGGATCTCTAGAGGCCTGATCTGCAGGAGAACCATCACAGAGGTACAGATCAACCAGGTCACAGATTATACTTTATTTACTGTATGCTGTAGTCCTCACACACACACACACACACACACACACACACACACACACCTGTGTTTTTGGAGGCTTTGTGTGCCGCTGGTGTGTGTCTGTGTAGAACTGTGTGACTGAACTCTTCCTCCAACAACTGGACATGAAAACACACCCTCATGTCACTTTTGATATTATGATATGAGCTCATTTCAAACATTTCAATCTGTAGGTACATCCTGCTGTTTATGACCCTGTTTTGGAGCATATACACCTCAATAATATATATATAAAGTAAGAGATAATGTACATCCAGCCGGTGATTATTACAGAATAAAGGACAACAGGTTTATCAGCAGTGTTAGGTAAGACTGAAGAGTTTATTCTGTGATAACAGGCTGGATGTACATTATTCTGATTATTACATGGCTACTGGCCACACAACTACAATATTAGACACAAAACATTGATCTGAGCGGTAATAGATTCCCAACTTTTTAATAGAAATGTATGTTAGCAAAAATAATGCAGCTACTCTAACCTACGTATTATTATATTTTAAATCACAAGATGGCGCCAAACAGTCGAGGACAGCGGAGTGACAGATAATATATACATGAACATATTCAGTAACAGTCTAGATGATTGGTGGTACCCGGATGAGCCTGTGTTATTAGTTTAATCAGTTATTATATGAGGTTATTAGACAGCTGTCTGCAATACTGGATTCTGATTGGTCAGTCTTGACATTCAAAGGTCTGTAATTCCCAGATAACCACCGCTGAATAACACACTCATCATCCGGGAATCACTGTATCTGAATCTGTATTCACATGTGTCTGCTCCACTGCTACACTGTGCTTTTACACTGTTTGTCTCCATCTAGTGTCTGAATAATGCTCAGGTTAGTGTATACTCCATCAGCTGTTTTCATTCTGTCAGCTTTGTGTTTAATTAAAGAATTACTAAATTACGGCTCAGAACAGTGTTTAGTGTCTCTGTGTTGTGTCCAGTATCTGTGTAATAATCAGGATAAAGTATATCAGGATGGTTGTTCTCTCAGAATAAACTCTACAGTCTCCTACAGCCTTAGATAAAGTGATGAGTTACAGTAGTTATGTCTGTTGGTGCAGTACCTGTGTGTCCAGGTGTCTGCCGATATGTGTATGCAGCAGTGGGTGTTTGAGCAGTGTGTTAGCAGACGGTCGGTCTCGCGGGCGGATCTTGAACAGCAGATTCAGCATCTGTCGCAGCTCAGGGCTGTAGCGCTCCGACACCGGCCTGAAGCGCCCGCCGCAGATACACAACACCAGCTGCTTCAGGCTACTGCCCTCGAACTCTCACACACACACACACACACACTGAGCACTTATGATAATATACACACACAAACTGAGCACTGATTATGTAGACTCTCAAACACACACACACACACACACACACACACACACACAGTACAGTGATGATATTCACACACCCACACAGACATACTCTCTCTCACACACACACAAACACACACAGGTGTGCAGGTGAACTCACTGGATGTCTGAGAGTGCAGAGCTCATACAGGACACAACCGAGAGACCAGATGTCCCTGCAGGAGAATCAGAGATCAGTCACCGCCACACACACACACACACACACACACACTCTACAGTAGTTTACGTACGTTTTGTTGTTGTAAGGCTTGTTCTCGCAGATCTCTGGCGACAGGTAATACGGCGTCCCGACACACGTCTTCACCAGCTCCATCGTGCTGCCAGAACAAACATCAGGAGGAGAAACACACACACACACAGCTGTAGTGATGTGTGTAGTGTACAGACTGTTTCTCCTCTCCCCCTAAACACAACCCTCACAGCAAACACTCTTCACTTTTACATCTTCACACTCCTTCATTCTGCCTGGTTCATCAGTCCTGTTCCTCATGGAGACCACACAGATCAACACACAAGCCCAACAATTTACTGCTGGGAACATTTCTGGTCCCACAACGTAAGGAATCCAAGGTACACAGTCTCTCACAAACACTCTCTCTCCTAAACACACATGCACACACACTTTGGTATTGGTGGTTTATGAGGACTGTAGGTCATTCATTCATTCATTCATTTCTTTTCACCTTAGTCCCTTTATTCATCAGGGGTCGCCACAGCGGAATGAACCGCCAACTATTTTAGCATATGTGTTACACAGTGGATGCCCTTCCAGCTGCAACCCAGTACTGGGAAACACCCATACACACTCATTCACACACACACACACACACACACACACACACACACACACACACACACACACACACACACACACACACACTACGGCCAATTTCATTCATTTCTTTTCACCTTAGTCCCTTTATAAATCTGAGGTCGCCACAGTGGAATGAACTTCCAACTTATCCAGCACATGTTTTATGCAGCGGATGCCCTTCCAGCTGCCACCCATCACTGAGAAACAGCCATACACACTCACTCACACACATACACTACGGACAATTTAGCTTACCCAATTCTCCTATATCACATGTCTCACATGTCCGGAGAGAAACCGGAGCACCCGGAGGAAACACACACCAACACAGGGAGAACATGCAAACTCCACACAGAAGCACCAAATGACCCAGCCGAGGCTCGAACCAGCGACCTTCTTACTGTGAGGCCACATCGCTACCCATTGCGCCACTGTGTCGCCTCTCTGTAGGTGTATAATGTATTTCCACAATAAAAACCCCTTACTGTATGGCCCCCCCTGACCCAACCCTCACCAAGTAGGTATCGCTGCAGCCCGGAGACCTCCAAGTGGGAGGGATTACACCGCAAGTAGGTTGGGTTTAGGTGGTGTAGGTGGAGCAGACTTTATTGAAGCACATCAGGTCACTGTGAGGTTGGGGTAGGTATAGACGTTAATAAAGCACAATACTGGACTCCGTGTCATGCACAAGACATTAAAGAAATAAAAACTCTAGGTTTGTACAGCCCACTTGGAGCTGGCTCCGACCTCTGTTTATACCGTTCTCACCCTCACAGCTCACCTGTGGACAACACTGAAGAGAAGACCCGTTAAATATGATTTTAATCATTTTGAATTACAAGGACACAAGGCATGTCCTCATAAACCACCTTAATGTGTTAATACCAGTGTCATGCCCATGACACATTTCTGTCCTCGTAAACCACCAAAACCAGCACACACACACAAACATAGACACACACACACACTCACTTGTTTAGCATTCTGGCGATGCCGAAGTCTCCCAGTTTGACCTTGAGTCCTCCTCGGGTCAGGAAAACGTTCTGCACAGATGATGATGATGATGGACAGAGTTACAGCGTTACTGCAGTCAGCGTGAGCTGATGAACAGTGTTGGGAGTAATGCGTTACAAAAGTAATGTATTACAGTAACTTATTACTTTTTCCAGTAACGCAGTAGTGTAAGGCATTACTTTTACATTTTCAGAAATATTTTACTCGGTACATGTTCAGTAACGCGTGCGTTACAACAAACTTTTCGCCCGCAAGACATTAACATTTAAAAAATACCGCAGTTCTATTTCCTGTTGGTGGTAAGTTAAACATACGTGTGTGTTGTCATTAATCTCCCTCTGGCTACTGGAACTTTTAACTTTGAGCGCGGATTGATTTCAGCCTCTGAGCTCGAGGTCCGGGGCTATTGGCTCAGCCCGGTTCGCAGTAATGTTACGCTCTAACGCGCAGCGGAAAAGCGGCAAATAGATGAAAATGGCAGAAGACAGTACATTTGCGAGATGGAGGTACGTTCATATTCCACTGACAACTGTCGTAAGCGCAGTATTACACGTGGAGAGCGCATTCATGTACGCGAGCGAACGCTCCGGTTTCCTTTATCCGTAGACAAAACTCCTCGCGTGCACTCAAAACAGTCTGCTCACGTGCGGATGATCTGCTCTCGCTCCGTCAGACGATGCAGGCTCACAATTTGTGCCTTGTTTTCTCCTCTTTTCGTGCTTTTGCTCTCCAGAGATCCTCTTGTCAAATTGTTATCTCAAGAATGTTGATATGGTTTACATGTTGCTACAATATTTATCTACAGGTTAAGGTAAATATATAAATACTATAATAAATACTAGTGTTTTTGAGCGTTAGGTACAGTGTACTGCCTTTTTTTAGGCTAGTATTATTTACAACTTGTTAATGAATGCTTCAGCATACATTCAATACTGTAGTATTAAGAATAGTTAAGTATGGTGAATTGTAAAATAATAATATACCCTATATTGTTAAAAAAAACTGCAGCACTGGGTCATTTGTTTATATTACGCTTGTTGTGTTACCATAGCAACTATAGTATTACCACAACAGACTAATTGAAGTACTTTACTGTAGTAGGCTACTGTTCAACACAGTACATGTCAATATGTGTGTTCAGGGGCCCTGTGAAACAGCTTCTCCTAAAAATGAAGAGGATGACAAGGAAAATGTCCTCCAATCTCATCAACAATATGGAAGACAACAGACAACAGAGACTAGTTCACTTTATTTTAGTTGCCATGATAAAATGAGATTGATAATGAGATTTATTTGAAGAGTGAATAGTCCAGTAGGCTATAATACCTTATCGTTTTTCCCTATTTTCTATCAGTTACATTTCTGCTTGCGTTCGTTATATTTTACTTTAAATGTTTTTGATTTGATTAATATGGTGCACCTTTTAGATGTTTAATAAATGTTTTTAAAATAAAACGTATTCTTAACATCCAACTTCTATTCTCTGTGTCTTTAAGTGTTTAAAACTGGAAATATCTCATCATATAACATACAGCCAAAAATGGTATGGTTATTAGATTAAAAATGATAAGTCTATTTTAGCATTTTAGTTATTGTTAATAAATAGTGTACTAATATAAATCATATCAAAAAGCACAAAAGGAAGAGGGAACACAAGACCCAAATTGTGAGTCTGCATATAATCTCACAGAGCGAACCGTGTACTGAGAGCGTGCAAGAACATTTGTGCGTGAGCAGTGCATATTTGAGAGAACGTGAGAAAATGTGCATGCGAGCAGCATATATTTAAGAGCTCGTAAACAGTTTTGTCCACAAACAGAGGAAATCGGTGCACGAGCATTATATTGAGAAAGCTGTTCATCATGCTCACTTTGTGCAGGACAGTTTTGTGTTGTGAGCCACTTGAATTTAAAGTGAACACAATAATGGCAACAATAAGAAGAGAAAAGAAATCTGCATCTTGTCATGGCATTGGAGTTTACATAAAGGCCAGTTGTGTCTAATATGAATATAGTCAAGCTATTCACAGATATTGCCAGATAACCACTTTACCTCCACCATACTTTTAACAGATCATTTGTGGATCTGACTGTCATCCTCTCCTGCATTGTCTTGAGCCTTCATGTTGCCAGTTATCTACTATATTGTTAGTAGCCTGGATAGGTCACAGTCATTCTGCTACATCATATCGCTTTCTACTGGATGTAAAATGCTCTGCAGTACATTTGGTCACTTTAGAATGTTAAGTTCTAATTCTGTAGTTATTTTAGTGAAAGTAACTAAAAAGTAATATAAGAGTCATGTAACATATTACAATTCTGAGACAGTAATATTGTAATGTAAGGGATTACTTTTAAATAACAGTAACAAGTAATCTGTAATGTATTACAGTTTGGAAGTAACTTGCACAACACTGCTGATAAAGGACCAGCTTTAATACACACCTGAGCTTTAATACACACCTGAGCTTTAATACACACCTGAGCTTTAATACACACCTGAGCTTTAATACACACCTGAGCTTTAATGTCTCTGTGCAGGATCTTCCTGTCATGAATATGCTTCAGTCCCAGACACATCTGAACAAACCAGTCCACAATCTGAAACACACACACACACACACACACACACACACACACACACACACACACACACACACACACACACACACACACACACACACACACACACACACACACACACACACACACTTACATTTCTGAAAAACAAACACTATGGAAGTCAATGGCTACCAGTTTCAACATTTTTCACATTATCTTCTTTTTTGTTCCACAGAAGAGAGAACTCACACAGGTTGGTAAGGAGTAAAGGGTGAGTACATGATGACAGAATTTACATTTTTGGGTGAACTGCCCCGTTATTCATTCATTCATTTTCCTTCAACTTAGTCTCTTATTCATTAGGGGTCACCACAGCGGAATGAACCACCAACTATTCCAGCATATGTTTTACACTGCGGATGCCCTTCCAGCTGCAACCCAGTATTGGGAAATACCCATACACACTCAATCACACACACACTCATACACTCCGACCAGTTTAGTTGATCAATTCCCCTATAGTGCATGTGTTTGGACTGTGGGGGAAACCGGAGCACCCGGAGGAAACCCACACCAACACGGGGAGAACATGCAAACTCCACGAGGTTGTGACGATGTGGTGAAGCAAAGTGGCTGTTACATCTCAGCTGTGCATTGTGTGTGTGTGTGTGTGTGTGTGTGTTTGTAATTGTGTGTGTATGTGTATGCATGTATATATGTGTGTGAATATATGTGTTTGTGTATGTTTGAGTGTGTGTGTGTGGATGTATATGTGAGTGTATGTGTATGCATGTGTATATGTACTTTATGTTTGTAAATATGTGTGTGTGTTTGTGTATGTGTGAATATATGTGCAAGTATAAATGTGTGTGTATGTATGTATGTATGTACGTATGAATGTATGTGTGTGTGCGTGTTTCTGTCTGTGTCTGTGTGTGAGAGTGTGAGTGACCTGCGCCTCACTGAATGGTTTTCCTCTCTGCATCTTGATTCTGTTCATCAGATCTCCAGAGTCACAGAACTCCATCCGGATGTAGAGGCGATTTCTGTCTGGATAATAATAATTCATAAACCCATCATAAACACACTCATACACGTGTGTTAGCCACTAATTTATAAAGACTAGAGTGAGTGCATACAATGTGGACACTGACCATAAAATGATTCATGAAACGCCACGATGTTCGGATGCTTCATTTTGGACAGAAGAGTCACTTCCTTTCTAGACGCCTCCTTATCCCGAGCAGACAACTGTAGGAATTAAACTAAATTAAGATGCATGACCTGATAAATAGTAGCTGCCAACAGGGAATGTCCTGAGAAGGTTCTCTTAAAATGAGGAGCCAGTTAGACTTGTTGATATTATATAACACAATATCATCAGGCATGATGCTGTTACTGTATATGCTTTACTGTTATTATACACTCAACGGCCACTTTATTAGGTACACCTGTCCAACTGCTCGTTAACACAAATGTCTAATCAGCCAATCACAGGGCAGCAGCTCAATGCATTTAGGCATGTAGACATGGTCAAGACGATCTGCTGCAGGTCAAAGCGAGCATCAGAATGGAGAAGAAAGGGGATTTAAGTGACTTTGAACGTGGCATGGTTGTTGCTGCCAGACGGGCTGCTCTGAGTATTTCAGAAACTGCTGATCTACTGGGATTTTCATGCACAACCATCTCTAGGGTTTACAGAGAATGGTCCGACAAAGAGGAAATATCCAGTGAGCGGCAGTTTCTGTGGGCGCAAATGCCTTGTTGATGCCAGAGGAGAATGGCCAGACTGGTTCCAGCTGATAGAAAGGCAACAGTAACTCAAATAAGCACTCGTTACAAACCGAGGTCTGCAGAAGAGCATCTCTGAACACACAACACGTCCAACCTTGAGGCGGATGGGCTACAGCAGCAGAAGACCACACCGGGTGCCGCTCCTGTCAGCTAAGAACAGGAAACTGAGGCTACAATTCACACAGGCTCACCAAAACTGGACAATAGAAGATTGGAGAAACGTTGCCTGGTCTGATGAGTCTACATTTCTGCTGCCACATTCGGATGGTCGGCTCAGAATTTGGCCTCAACAACATGAAAGCATGGATCATCCTGCCTTGTATCAGCGGTTCAGGCTGGTGGTGGTGGTGTAATGGTGTGGGGGAGATTTTCTTGGCACACTTTGGGTCCATTAGTACCAATTGAGCATCAACGCCACAGCCTACCTGAGTATTGTTGCTGACCATGTCCATCTCTTTATGACCACAGTGTCTCCATCTTCTGATGGCTACTTCCAGCAGGATAACGCACCATGTCATAAAGCGCCGATCATCTCAGACTGGTTTCTTGAACATGACAATGAGTTCACTGTACTCAAATGGCCTCCACAGTCACCAGAGCTCAATCCAATAGAGCACCTTTGGGATGTGGTGGAACGGGAGATTGGCATCATGGATGTGCAGCCGACAAATCTGCAGCAACTGCGTGATGCTATCATGTCAATATGGAGCAAAATCTCTGAAGAATATTTCCAGTAGCTTGTTGAATCTCTGCCATGAAGGATTAAGGCAGCTCTGAAGGCAAAAGGGGTCCGACCCGGTACTAGTAAGGTGTACCTAGTAAAGTGGCCGGTAAGTGTATATACTCTTATACTATACCAGTGTTAGAGTTACACAATAATAATAATAAGATTACTTTTCTAAGTAATGAGTTCAAAAATGCATTACTTTAAAAAATAAGGTAATAATATTTGAGTTAGTTTTTAGTTTAATTAATTCGTTTTTAAAAACTAAACAGCTGAATTAAATGAGTGTTGAATCCGGCACTGGATGAGAGAATGTAGAAACAGACAGAAAGCAGTATGGCTTTGGCTCACATTTCTGCAATGCTGGAAGTATTCCCATTATTTTGAACACATGAAGAAAAGGAAAAGGGCATTATAGTCTCAATGCACACTGATTTTACTGCTGCTAATAAGACTCAAAGCACAAAAGCAGCAAACACACTGCTGTAAACTCATATATCTGTATATACGGCATGTAGAGCTCTGGGGTCAGAAAGTTCTCAGAAGATTACATTATCCTACATTGTTATTTACTGATGTGTTTTTTTAAAGGTAAATGAAGGTTATGCAGTGCGTTGTTCGTTGTAGACAGCATCTATTGAAGATGAAGAGGAAGAAAACCCTGAAAGAGATGAAGCCTCTGCCAGGTCAGAAAAGTAAAGCAAAAGTAACAGAACGCATTATTTACCAAGAAAAGTAACTCAGTATCACAACTAGTAACTTTTTAGGAGAGTAACTCAATAATGCATTACTTTCAGAAGTAACTTTCCCCAACACTGATATGTAATGTTACTATATATATATATATTAACAGTCAGAATTCCTGTTTATAGTCTTTAATTATTCAGTTTGCATTTTAATTTCAGTAATATTATTAAATAATGTGCAGATCATTTTTTTGATATAATATTGATATGGTTCATGTACAATGCAGTTTGTAAAGTCCTATTTTCTGTTTTAAGCAGATAGCTTATCTTCTATGAGAGCCTTTGCTTTAACAAACTAGACCTAGCTGGATTTGCATTGAAAACCTTAAATAAAATATAGTAAGTTATTGCTGTTTTTATTTAATGTGTTAGGTTTTTAGTTACTATACTCTTAACGTCATTCCGGACAAATCTGCAGCTATTTTCCAAAAGTCATCAAAAACATCGGCATAACTAAATGGAAACGTTACCGCAACGTTGCCGGAACATTTTGTCAGCTGAGCAGCGGCTATGAACGTTATTATCGCTATTATTATTGTTGTGTTTATGAACACATTTGACAGCTGAGAGTGACTTCGACTCATCTTTCTCCATAATCCGGCTGAATGTTGGCTGTTTATTGTGTTTTGTGTGTGAAACTGCACCTGTGTGAGGCTGATCTCCTTGATGACGTAGAGCTGCTCGTCCCCGCGTCTCCGTTTGACCAGCAGCGCCTTCCCGAACGCGCCCTGACCGATCTGCCGGATCACCTCATACCGCTCCATCATCAAGAGAAAGATAATCAAGATGATGAAGATATTATTAATAATATTTATGATGAAGATGAAGAAGATCTCCCGTGGGAGCGCGACGGTTGCAATGCGCGCGAACATGAGCCTCGCGTCACCACGACAACGCGTCAACAGCGTCACTCGCTCCTCTGACAGGAGAAACTTTAGAAATGGAGAGTCTGTTCAGGCTTCTGTGACCGGAGGAATCATTCATTACATTTAATATACAGCCATTTAAAGCTATTTTTATTAACATAGGGCGCCTCACAGCAGGAAGGTTGCTGGTTTCAGTCCCGGCTGGGTCCGTTGGTGTTTCTGTGTGGAGTTTGCATGTTCTCCCCGTGTTGGTGTGGGTTTCCTCCGTGTGCTCCGGTTTCCCCCACAGTCCAAACACATGCGCTATAGGGGAATTGATCAACTAAATTGGCCGTAGTGTATGAGTGTGTGTGTGTATGAGAATGAGTGTGTATGGGTGTTTCCCAGTGCTGGGTTGCAGCTGGAAGGGCATCCGCTGTGTAAAACCTATGCTGGATAAGTTGGTGGTTCATTCCGCTGTGGCAACCCCTGATTAATAAAGGGACTAAGCTGAAAAGAAAATGAATGAATGAATGAATACAGGTTACTGCAGGCATGTGTCCGACTCCACAGAGAGTGAAGTATTCTGCAATTTCTCTCATCAAACACTGATATATTGATTATTCTTTGATTACGAGCGGACTCGTAAATTAGGTTATGTGTAATGTTTTCGTCCAATAGATTTTTTAAAATAAATTATTTATATTTTATAACAAAATTTTGTGTATTTTCGGTAAATATAATTTAAAAAACCGTTAAGCTGAGCAGGAGCGCGGGAAAATGGAGTCACGAGGTAAAACGTCACTTATTTAAAGTGATGTATTTAAAGTGATGTATTTGGACTTCATAATATTTATATCTAGTTAGTCATTTAAAATGAAGTTTATTTTGTTCAAATAAAAGTTTACAATCTTTAGGCAAGTATAAAAATATGTTAAAATGACGTGAGAAAATGTCAGGAGTTAGGGATTTATATGAATTGTGAAATTATATTTATGTTATACGTTTGAAAAAAAACTATAATGTTTTATAATGATGTAGCCTATGTTTTATATGTTTTTATAATGAACATTTGTAAATTATAGTCAGGATTATTCTGAATGTGACACTGTAACTGCCTTTATAGTAAGACATTAAAATACATTAAAATGTTTAAAACTATGACTGAAACTGGTTCGTAATAGATAATTATGTAACAAAAACGCTTTTAATTCTGGTGTTTATACTCAAGCTGCCAAAGTAAACTATCTGTTTTATATAAGGCACAGGTGTCAATCGCAGTTCCTGGAGGGCCGCAGCTCTGCACAGTTTAACTTTAAGCCTAATTAAACACAGCTGATCAAACTAATTTAGTCCATCAGGCTTGTTTGAAACCGACAGGTGAAGCTGCGGTCACACTAGAGCTTGTGCATGCAAAATTCTGTCATACGGCGCTGCAATAAGGGGCAAGATTAAACAAGATAATTAGACATTATTAAAGCGAGCGATTGGTGCATGTTTTCAATTTCTGTCCAAAGAGGTCATGTTTTGATCCTCGATTAGTCTCACGTAGTCATGTGATGCGATTTCGCAGGTCAGAGTTCACCCAGCTTGAACGTTGCAATGCAGTGAACTACGAAACTTGACGCACGACCTTGCGTTTCCGGTCTGACGCATTCGCGTGCGTAAATGGAAGTCTATGGGGAGAAAAGTGCAGTGTGACCGGAGCTTAAGTGTGTTGGAGCAGGGTTGGAACTAAACTGTGCAGAGCTGTGGCCCTCTAGGAACAGGGTATATGCGGAACTATGCTTAAGGACTTTTCAATTTATCAGTAACCTGGGTTAAGCGTTTCCGGTGAACTGTATGTCATTGCCAGTGGTGTAGTCCTAAAAAAAAGTGGTGTACTATTACCCACCCAACCCAAATATTAAAAGTAGGCAAAGAAACGACGAAACTATATATATATATTATTATTTTTTTTTTTATTATTATTTAACATAAGTTACCTGTAACTATTGAAAGAAAAAACAAATACTATGGAAGTTAATGATTACAGGTTTCCAGCTTTCTTCAAAATATCTTCTTTTGTGTTAAAATAAAAAAAAAAGATTCGAAACAAGTAAAGGTTGAGTAAAGGATGACAATTTTACTTTTTTTGAATGAACTATCCATTAAAAAAGGAAAAATATTTATACAAATTTGTTCATTTTAAAGTGAGATGCTAATAGCCTAATCCTATTCAATGATTTATGCTTAGCTAATAGTGCCCCCAGCAGACCCGGAGATTGGCTGAGTATATTAAGCTGTGGTAAAACCTGGGTAAAAGCCAACTGTTTAACTCTAAAGGGACTTGTAAAATGAGCCTATAATTATTATAACTAAATATATATATATATTCATATATGTTTTTTTTTTTATCAGGAAAATAAAAAGTTTTTTTCTTCAAAAACTCAAATACTAGCCTATAGCCTACTCAAGTATTTTTTCCATGTTTTAAATAGAACTGCCACTTATATAATTTAAAATGGCATAAATACAAACATATTAAAAAATGTACAGACATCATTTAGTTGACTTGTCGTCGTTATCGAAAAACTCCCGAAATTTTCTCACAGCTGCTGCGGTCGTCAGGGGGCGGGGAATGCCCAAATTAAACAAAAATCCACTGATTGCAACAAATAAGATGCAAGTAAAAAAAAAATTGGTATACAGGTAAAGAGGACACGGGCCTTCCCAAAAAGACAGTCAGACAATTGCAACTCATCCAGAACGCTGCGGCCAGGATTCTGACCAGAACCAGGAAATCAGAGCACATCACACCTGTCCTCAGGTCTTTACACTGGCTCCAGTTACATTCAGAATAGATTTTAAAGTATTATTACTGCTCTATAAATCACTAAATGGCCTAGGACCTCAATACATTACAGATATGCTTACTGAATACAAACCTAGAAGAACACTCAGATCTTTAGGATCATATAAACTAGAAATTCCAAGAGTTCAGTCAAAGCAGGGTGAATCGGCTTTCAGCTACTAACAGCGCCCCCTGCTGCTGGAATCAGCTTCCAGAAATGATCAGATGTGCTCCAACATTAGACACATTCAAATCCAGACTGAAAACACATTTGTTTAGCTGTGCCTTTACTGAATAGTCCGACAGATCACACTATTATGTTTTTCTCTTCTTTTTCATTCTTTTACAACCTGTTTTAACATATTTTTATCTGTTTTTTTATTATCTGTTTTTATTTTATTTTTTTTCTTACACTTGTCTTTTTATTCCTGTTTATGTAAAGCACTTTCAATTGCCACTGTGTATGAAATGTGCTATATAAATAAACTTGCCTTGCCTTGCGAATACACGTAAATTAGGGAAGTCTAATCATAAAAACAAGTGAGTATACCAAGGGTATATGCAATTATTGATCCTCAGAAGTCGTAATACCCAAACAGCTCATGGAAAAAAGTAGGCATACTGAGTATACGTGCGCATAGCCCCGACTACACCACTGGTCATTGCAAAACTGGCCATTTAAGATCTGTTTTCTTTAAAAATCAGCGATCTCCACTGCCTGAGTGATGTCCAATATAAAATGGGTCTTTTAGATTGCACAATAAGCACTGCATTAAATTACATTTCTTTAAACTACATGTCTTTAAAATATGAACATTTATTTTACCCCAGTATATTTAATGGAGCTTCTGCGCTAGCCTGCCGACTCTGATGGCTGCGTGCGAGTAAACGGCTTTTTATCTCATTTAACACTTCAACAAATGAATGGGAAAGTCTATTTACTCTATTTTAATTACATTACAACACCGATGTTGTAAAAGGAACCGCATAAAATAGAAAAAAAGTCACATTAACTGTTCACCGGAAGTTTATCAGTATGGGAGGAAACACTAGCTCTGCATGCATATACCCTACTGAGTTTGACACCTGAAGCATTTTATGTCTACCTCAAATTACTGAAATTGGTAACCAAAACGAATCAAATCAGCCACCGAAAATATTTGTTTACAGTCCTTTTTATTGTATAAAACCTTTGTTTTAGTGTATCTGAACACAATTTCAAGCGGAAACGTTTGTTGAAATTAAAAAGTTGAACCAACACACTGGCCGACGTGTCAGAGCTGTGGTACGTCATTTCCCACAATGCACCAGGACAGGAATAAACAGAGAGCCAAGATGGCGGCCGACAGTGATGTGAGTTTGGGTGTTAATGCGCATCTTCATCATCAGTTTCTTTATGTTGTGTCTTAATCGTGTGTCCTGTAGATGTGCGGTTATTATGACACACATCTGCTGTATTCTCTGCTCTGACTGTCACCTGTCGCGGTTTTCTGTTTCAGCCCGAGTCTGAAGTGTTTGAGATCACGGATTTCACCACCGCGTCCGAGTGGGAGAGGTACGACAACACACACACAGATAAACACACATTTACTCATAAAATATAAACACACACACACACACACACACATATATATGAAGACATTAAATATAAACACACACGCACACAAAATATAAACACACTCTTCGGAGTCTCTGTGTGTTGTCGCTGTATGTTTACAGTCTCACTCCATGAAGCAGAAGCTGATTTTAGCACATCTGTTTGATTTCACAGCACACACCAGTGTTATTAGCAACATGTAAACTCACGTCTCCATTTATAACCGCTGTGTATTCGGATTGAATAACCTTTGGTGATGTTGGTGCTGTTTTTGCTCCATTGACTTCCATTATATTCACATTTATTGACTGTAAAGCCATGGCAGCAGATAATCATGCATTACTGAGTGTTGCTGCTTTCCCCTGTTGGGTTTTAGAGGGACAATTAGTCAATTTATTTTACAAATAATCTGTAAAATAAGCATATTCTTTGTTTTTACTGATTCAATATTTCAACAAGCTTTTATCGTGTTGTTATTGTGAATCTTATTTTAGTGTGTTCCACGTTGTGTGAGCTGTTCCACACGTGTTGTGTGTATTGTGACATGTGTTTTTCAATGTGCATGCTGTGTTTCATGTGTGTTCAATGTGTGTTTTGTGTGATGTGCATGACATGTTTTACCTATCTGTCGTGTGTGTGTGTGTGTGTGTTTGTCTTATACTGTGTCCTGAAGCTGAAACACTGTGTTTTTGTGATATTGGTTCACATATAATATAATAGAATATAATAGACAAATACTAATCTGCGCATTGCTTAGTTGTTCTTTTTTTGTTATTACAGGCATTTTTGTTATGAAAGTGTTATATTAAAATTACAGTGTGTTCCTGATTGTTTTTGTTTGATATTGGTTATAATATAATATAATATAATATAGGGCGACGCGGTGGCGCAGTAGGTAGTGCTGCCGCCTCACAGCAAGAAGGTCGCTGGTTCGAGCCTCGGCTGGGTCAGTTGGCATTTCTGTGTGGAGTTTGCATGTTCTCCCCGTGTTGGTGTGGGTTTCCTCCGGGTGCTCCGGTTTCCCCCACAGTCCAAACACATGCAGTACAGGTCAATTGGGTAGGCTAACTTGTCCGTAGTGTATGAGTGTGTATGGGTGTTTCCTAGTACTGGGTTGCAGCTTGAAGGGCATCCGCTGCGTAAAACATATACTGGATAAGTTGGCGGTTCATTCCGCTGTGGCAACCCCTGATTAATAAAAGGACTAAGCCAAAAAGAAAATGAATGAATGATATAATAAAATATACACATAATAACAACAAGCTTTTATTGTGTTATTACATTACTGTGTTCCTGATGCTGAAACTGATTTTTTTGTGTGATTTTGGTTCATCTTTATTATAATATGATATAATATACACATAAAAATCTGTGCATGGCTTATTTGTTCTGTTTTTCGTCCTCGTCCACCTCTGTAAATAAATAAAAATTACATTATTCCTCTCCATAGATTCATCTCCAGAGTAGAGGAGGTGCTCAATGATTGGAAGCTGATTGGCAGTCGTGTTGGAAAACCACTGGAGAAGGTCATTACCCATGATCACATTAACACCAAACACTATAGAATACACAAGAAGTCACGCTCGTTTTTTTTTTAATTTAATATATTTTATTTTAAACGATTTTACATAATGTACCAACAAAATAAAAACCTAACAAGTGAGGGACATTTACGCTCATATTGTTTTGAATGTGGAAAAGTGGCCGCTCTAGCGGAGGAAGCCCCGCCTTCTAGTACAGGAGCCAGTCAGCAATCACTATAGACCGGGGCTCTCAAACTCGTGGCCCGCGGGCCAATTGTTTGTGGTCCCCGCCTGAATTTAAAAGTTTATTGTTAGTGTGGCCCGCAAGTTTGATATGTATAGCACTTTACAGTATTGTGTGTGGAGCTGAACGAACCCACCAATCACGGTGGGATGTATGGCTCTTGGGGGCGGGAAATCGGCTGGGCTTGACGCAGGCAGAGAAACATTTCTCAGTGAAAGTTACAGCAGCGTTGTGAGTTTTCTTCCAAGCCTGCTGGCTGCCTCGTTTCTATTGGGCACACGCGGACATTTGTCCCAGCACACTTCATTCACAAAACTTGCTGCCCAGTGGGACATTATTAATATATAAATGTATATAAATCATTTAGGATATCTATATTATAGTGTCTCCAAAGCAAGGACAAAATTCACAAGTAGAAGATATAAACCTGATATAAACATTCAAAGTTTGCAGTTTGTCTCTTCTTCCTAAATAATCAAATATTTTTTGTCGTCACCTCAAACTTCAGTTTCTCATTTCACTTTCAAACGCTCTCTAGTGTCTGATATGCCCCGCCCCCTTCTTCTCATTGGCTGTTTATTTGATGCTCCTCAGCTCAAACACTCACTGGGAGAGCTGTGATAAAAACAACATTTTAAAAGGGGAGGGACCACTATATACCCGCCCTCTCTTCATGATTAATAGAGATTCTGTCAAACGTTGAATAAAATGCTACCGTGTGCTCCTTCACAGGGCGAGTACACCAGCGGCAGCTGGGAGGAGAGCAACCAGGAGATCAGCTTTGCAGATTTCAAGTTCTCTATCACACACCACTATCTGAAGCAGGAGTCTGTGGAGAATGACGGCCGCGACGAGCTGGAGGAAGGTACGCATGACCTCTGACCTCAGCTACAAGAATAGAAAAATACAATAAAAAGAAACTATTGAAATAAACAGGGTTTTATCAGGTTTTATTTAAATAATTCAATGCCAGAATGCTTTTATATTCACTATACACGCACTATACCTCAAAAACACATGCGTATGACGGGGTGTTCGCTGGGTCTTAAAAAGTATAAAAATGTCTTAAATTCCAAAAACCAGGGTTTCTGCAGGGTCTTAAAGAGTCTAAAATTTAAAAACCAAAATTTTAGGCCTTAAACAAGGCCAATCTTCAATTGGCTGTTCTCGGTCTTAAATATTTGTGCACAGGTCTTATTTTTCCGATGTCCATGTAACGCTACATCTAGTGCTCATTTAAATTATTTTTTGTTGTTGTTGCTTGGTTTTCGTGCTGTTGTAGTTCTTCATTTCATTAGTCCAATTGTAATTTGCAGTATTACAACTACAAATGAGACCAACATGCAATAGCCAATCAGCTTTCTGTTATTGAACTCAGAGCGTGCGGCGAATGTGACGTCATCGCTGTGTTTGCGGACGTTCGCTTTGGGTGCGTGTGACATGATTTCGACTGGCGGAGCTCAGGTAATGTGTTGAGACTCGATTGAACAGTGTGTGCGGCGCCGCATTTGATTTGAGTTGAATATGAAACACTTTGAAGAGATTTTGTCTGAAACAGGGATGACTGTACACACATCTTCTTTATGATCCGTCCATGCGGGATCATAAGAGATAACCAGATGACCAATAATTCTTGGCTAGAAATTGCAACAGCAGTGGGAGAGGAGGAAAGATTTAGGAAAAGTTTGTTAAAACCTGAGGGATAAGATTGTTAAAACGAAAAAAAGAGGCCATGCAAGAGTGGAGACCCAGGTGGTTTAATATTACCCTTTTTTTTTTACACTGATGTATATATTACAATTTTGAATTTAAAACCATTTAATAGTTACAAACTAAAATGGAGCAACAAATTATGTCCTTGATAACAGGAAAGGAATATATGAACCTGTCGGTTTACAATATATTGATGGCCTGTTTCTAGGCTTTATTGTTGATAATGGTCACGAATGTTGGGCCATTATTGCCTTTTTAGCGTTTATAAGTAGAGAACAGAAACCAGCCAGACAGTAATGTGTGAATTGTTGAGTGGGCAAAATAAAAAAATAAAAAGTCAGTATTTTTAGTAAGTGTACTTATCTTTTGCTTTTACTCTTGCCATAATAAAAAATATAATTGTAGAGCAACCCGAGTTCTGTTGTCATTAATATTTAACTTTAATATGTAAAACTGTCTGAGATATGAACAAAAGCAAGCGATGCATCAAAGTTTGATTTAAAGTTTTTTGAATGGTTATAAAAATCTTTATAATAAATAATAAAAATAATAAAAAACAATGATCTTGAATGATATTATTGATATGACGTAGTTCTGGAAACTTTCTACTTCTCTGTTTATCCGTCTGATTTGACTTTTGAGCGCCCCCTGTCATTTAAAAGAATATCTCAATGGCGAACACATCAAGTATAAAAGCCTCGTGCGTTTCGTGAGGTGCGCGATGTGGCGCCAGGTGAAAGTATAAATCAGACTGAAGATGTTTGTTTGTTTTTTTTCTGTAGTTCAGTGGTGCATCAAACCTGTCTTCAGTACTGTTCAATGTGAACACTTTTATTTTACCACTCATTTTGTGATTGTGTATTTTCTCTTTGTGTGTATGCGTGTTTTGATACTGTGATATAGGTCTTAAATGCGTAATGGTCTTAAAAAAGTCTTAAATTTGACATTATGATATCTGCAGAAACCCTGAAAAACTATTTTAGACCTTAAAAGGTCTTAAATTTACTGAAATTGTGTTTTAGGTCTTGAATAATTTTAAATGGGTTTAAATTTTTCTTTATGTAGAGTTACCCGATCATGCCGACCAATCACTAATAATCCAATCTAAATAAAACTTACTTTTTCTATTTATCAATACAGGGTGTCCGCGGGGTCTTAAGAAGTATTAAAAGTTGATATATCAGTTATGAGAAAATTAAGGCCCTTAAAAGGTATTAAAAAGTCTTAATCTTGTTTTTACGAGGTCTTAAATTTTCTTCAAGTGTTGTCCAAAGTTTCTGACTCCAAAAAAGCAAAATATGTTTATTTTCCTCCTAATATTAACAACGGTGTGCTCGATCCATGCTATTGGTTCTGGCTGGGCCGCGTCTGACCAAGCTCCTCCGTCCGGGTGATGTCACGTAATTTGCGACAAATGCAGGAAGGTGATGTGACGCTCTCCACATGTAGCTAAACCATAGAGCGAAACAGACCTCAAAATGGGAAAATGTAAGTTTGTGTACTCCTGGTTGGAGAAAGACGAGTTTAAACAGAGGCTGAAGACAAACACATAATTTATTCTTTCAAGATTTGTTTCTTCCGAGCTTATCTGAGTTCTGCTGCATGGTTGTGCTCCATTCATTTATTTAACTACAACTGTTTATTAAGTTAAAGAATTGATACTGATTAGAAGTTGAAGTGGCGACGAGGTCTTAAAACATTCTGAGAAGGTCTTTAAAAGTCTTTAAAAGGTATTGAAATTTCCTTTAGGATTCCTGCATATACCCTGCAATCTGCAATATGGTGTAATTATCTTTTTTTACAATAACTTTTATTTGCATTAATTTTGTTTATTACAGTTTTGTAAATATTTTAACTAGATTTTGCTTGTTTCGACGTTTAAAACATGGTTAAGATGAAACAAAACTAAAATTGTTTAGATGAGGCAAGTTAAAATCTTTTTCATTGGCCCAACCTTGCTACTAGTAAAAATCTTTAGCGTTTATCTTTATATAAGTCTGAAATTTTCTTCATAATGGTCTTTAAAAAATACAACAGGTCTGAATGATCTTACTGTGATATTGATGCTGAAGCGGTGTGTTGTGTTTCAGATGCGTATCCGCTGGCCATGCAGGACCTGCTGTGCATCAACAATGACTTTCCTCCGCGCGCACACTGCCTGGTCAGATGGTGAGATGATTCCTTCACATGTGATGAGGTTTGATGTATTTGCTCATGAATCTTTAGGATAATTTTGTCTGACATTACACTAGAGTAAAGTAGAGGTATAAAATCGTGTCTGGGCTACTCATGGGTAAATAAAACCACACAGAACTGGCGCAGCTCCCTGTTTTCATGAGCCATTTGAGTGATTATCAATTCAGACTGACTCATTCGTTTAGAACAGTGGTCTCGAACTCAATTCCTGGAGGGCCGCAGCTCTGCAGAGTTTAGCTTCAACCACCTCCAACTCACACCTGCTTGATAGTCTCTAGTAGTGTTGAACACCTCGATTGTTATGATCAGCTGTGTTTGATTAGGGTTGGAGCAAAACTGCAGAGCTGCGGCCTTCTAGGAATCCAGTTTGAGACCTATGACCTAGAAACCATGTAAGTGACTGTGTTTATGAGTGAATCATTGCATCAGTGACTCAAACGAGTCATTCAGAGCCATTCATTTTTATAGAAGCGATGCAAGTGACTGTGTTTATGAGCGGATTACTGAATCATTGACTCAATTGATTCACTCAGAACATCTCATTCATTTAGAAACGATGCAAGTGACTGAGTGAATCATTGACTCAATTGATTCATTCAGAACAGCTCTCTTATTTAGAAACAAAGTGACCATTTTTTACGAGTGATTCATTCAGAACATTCATTCATTTAGAAAACAGTGCAAGTGGCTGTGTTGGAAATGCCTCCATCACACTACTCCTCCTCCTTCTGTAGTGTCCGGGATGTGGTCTGTGTATAGTGTGCACCTCTTCTGTATGCATGGAGTACCCGTATGTGCTGCTATATTGTCCAGGATCTGCTAAATATAGCTCCACTCTGCTTTTAAATGACAAACTGCAGCACAACCTGTGCTGTACTGGCAGTGTGTGACATGATGAGCAGATAGATTTAGTGTGTGTGTGTGTGTGTGATGTAGGTTCGGCGTGCGTGAGTTTGTGGTGATTTCTCCTGGAGCGAACTGTGAAGCCATCATCAGTGAGTCCAAGTGTAGCCTTCTGCTGAGCTCTGTGTCCATCGCTCTGGCCAACACCGGCTGGTGAGAGAACACACACTACAAACAAACACACAACATACACGCAATACAAACATACACACACTTCTGTGTCCATCTCTCTGGCAAACATCGGCTGATGAGACACACAAGAAACAACACAGACAAACAAATGTACACAACACCACAATGCAAACACACAAACAACACGCACTACACAAACATGCACGCATTAGCATTACACACACGCACAACAAACTCAACACACAATCATAAAACATACACACACACACACACACACACAACACACCTCTGTGTCTATCGTTCTGGCCAACCCGGGCTGGTGATTAACCACACACAACACAAAGTTCAACCACTTCATGCACATCACACACATGCATGCATGCACGCACGCACACACGCACAAACACACAGTGACGTATATAAATCTCCTGGTCTGTATTATATGTATGTGTGTGTTATATCATAACTGCTGAATGCAGAATTCTGCAAACCCCTGAGGAGATTAATCTGTGTGAAACACTCCCACTAGCCACTTTGTCTGGTTGAAAATAGTTTTCCCGGATAATAATTGATTAAAGCAGGGTTCGACAATAAGGATGGTCCAATATGCATGCACAGGTGATCTTAGAATTGAGAAGCAACACTACTGACAAAGATAATTGCGTTCACGTGAGCAATAAAAAAGCAGATGAATACCAGAGGATGATCACTCGCGCTAACAGCTGAGGTGATGCGCGCGACTCTTTAAAACGCGTGTGCGCTCCTGTTTCCTTGCGTGACGCAACTGTGTCTAGAAACAAAGCTGATGTGATCGGTTCTCTTTCATATAGACTAGACAAAAAGTGATGAACATGCACCCTCAGTCTTGCTGCTTTCAAGAGCTCCAGATTTGTCTTTTTGTAAGCAGCACCGGTTGCTTTAGCTTTCACCATTATAGAACAGATTATTAACAGGTCTAACCGTGTGCGTTATCATCCTTTCATCATCACACGGTATGATTATTACCTGCTTTCTCTTGCGTAATGTGGTTTAATGATCATGTTTTACAGTAACATTGCTTTAATGGGAGATTACTGCCCATTTATGTGTAGTACACTGCTGATCCTAGACCTTTAGCCAGGACAGATGACTGTGCACATGTTTTGTTAAATAAAGTATAGTAAACAGCTATATTATGCTTGTTTTGACGCATTTAAAATGTGTGGCTAAGAAATAATGAATAGTTTATGTTTGGTGTGGTCAGAGATACATTTGGTAAATCCTTCATTTTGAGCTCTTATGTGAAATAAAATCTAATTGTAACACTATGAAACCATGACCCATGTGCTCATGCACATTGAGCAAGCTCATACACCACACACAAAAACTGATGTGGAGATAACGCAACATCTAAATCAAGTAACTTTAGCATGTCAAAGTCATATTTATGTGTATGAAATATATTTTCCCAACAATAAAATTGTGGCTAGTGAAAATGGCGAGTGGCTAGTAATGTTGGAAAACTACTAGCCACAGTGGCTGCTGATCAAAAAAGTGAATGTCAAGCCCTGCTTATAATCTAACAAACTGATGTATTATCTTTTCTTTATATGGGTTCAATTAAAGGATTTAGAATACTATAAAGGGCTTTTGATTTTATTCAGAGTTTTATAAAGTGCTATTTTTTTAATCATCCAATTACTAAACAATTGCATCAGAAGAGGAAATTCTGTGAACTGGCTGATGTGATGACAGCTCCTATCGTTTTTATTGCAGCGCTTTAGCAGTAGGCTACTGCAGTGCAACACAATGATGAAAATTAATATTAGACGTCCCCTAAACATGTTGGAGAATTAAAGCTTGAACAAGAGTTGGCTCTGTGAGTTAAATCTCTCTCTCTATTCAAATTTGTATCACCAAAACATTTGTAATTGGGTCATTCCTACTATTCTGTGCCATTTGTGTCCCCAAGACATTATATAGTACAGAATTTTTAAAAAACTCCTTAAAGCTTGTCTGATATAGGATTATTCAATTCAATTCAATTCATCTTTATTTGTATAGCGCTTATACAATGTAGATTGTGTCAAAGCAGCTTCACATGGAAGATTATAGTGAATTGAAACAGTGTCAGTTCAGTTTTCAGAGATTAAGTTCAGTTCAGTTTAGCTCAGTTCAGTGTGGGTTAATAATCACTACTGAGAGTCCAAACACTGAAGAGCCAATCCATCGATGCGCAGCTCTACAGATCCCGAACCATGCAAGCCAGTGGCGACAGCGGCGAGGAAAACACTTCACCAATTGGCGAAAGTGAAGGATAAAAAAACCTCGAGAGAAACCAGGCTCGGTTGGACACGACCATTACCCCTATGGCCAAACGTCTTGTGCAGAGCTGCAGTCTAGGCGCATGAAGCTGGACCTCAGCGAAGACTCGTCTCTCCTTGGAGCGTCACAGGGGACAGTCTCAGGCTCTCACTCCACGATGACCACCACAGCAGCTGCTCAGGATACGGCCTGGTCCAGAAAACCTTAGGATCATCTCGTCACTGGTCTTGGATCGCATCAGTGGCACTGCATAGTCTGAGGGCCTCGGGATGAGTACCCCCAGGTGGAAATACAGAATAAGGAGAATAATTAGCGTAGCTGCTGTTCATAGTGTATATAAACAAGAAGCAAAATCATGTGTGGGGCACATCATGCGTCATACCGTTATGTGCTACACTGAGTGTACGCTTTGCTAAAAAGATAGGTCTTTAATCTAGTTTTGAAGAGCGAGAGTGTGTCTGAGCCTCGGACATTATCAGGAAGGCTATTCCAGAGTTTACGAGCCATAAATGAGAAGGCTCGACCTCCTTTACTCGACTTTGATATTCTAGGTACTACTAGAAGCCCTGAGTTTTGAGATCTTAAAGAGCGGGTTGGGTTGTAGCGAGACAGGAGGTTGGTTAGATAAACAGGAGCTAGATTATTTAAAGCTTTATAGGTAAGGAGTAATATTTTAAATTCAATACGAAACTTAACAGGCAGCCAGTGTAAGGAGGATAAAATTGGGGTGATATGATCATATTTTCTAGATCTGGTAAGAACTCTGGCAGCTGCATTTTGCACTAGCTGAAGTTTGTTAATAGAGGATGCTGGGCAGCCAGCAAACAGAGCATTACAGTAGTCCAGCCTAGAAGTCATGAAAGCATGAACTAGCTTTTCTGCATCTGATATGGATAGCATACTTCGCAATTTAGCGATATTTCTTAGATGAAAGAAGGCAGTTTTTGTGACATGGGATATATGATTTTCGAATGTTAAATTGCTGTCTAATATCACACCTAGATCTTTTATAGTAGAGCTAACGCTAACTTTGTATCCCTCTAATTGCAGGTCGAGTTGTGAGAACTGCTGTGTACAGGATTTAGGCCCGATAAGTAATAATTCTGTTTTGTCTGAGTTTAAGAGAAGAAAATTGTTGGTCATCCAGTCTTTAACATCTTTAATACACTCAGTTAGCTTAGACAGTTCAGGCATCTCATCAGGTTTAGTTGAAATGTATATCTGAGTATCGTCTGCATAGCAGTGAAAGCTGATCCCGTGTTTTCTAATAATGTCCCCCAGGGGAAGCATGTATATTGTAAACAGCAAAGGGCCTAAAACTGATCCTTTAGGGACCCCGTACTTTACTGGCCTGACTTGTGAAAGCTGTCCATTAATATTCACAAACTGGTAGCGATCAGCTAAGTATGACCTAAACCATTGAAGGGCCTGACCTTGGACACCTGTAGAATTTAAGCGGTTTATGAGAATATTGTGGTCGATGGTGTCAAATGCGGCGCTAAGATCGAGTAGAACTAACAGTGAGACGCACCCCTGGTCAGCAGCTAAGAGTAAATCGTTGGTTATTTTTACTAATGCAGTTTCTGTACTGTGATGAGGCCTGAAGCCTGACTGAAACACTTCAAAAATATTGTTTGTCTGCAGAAAGGAGCATAATTGGGTAGAAACAACTTTTTCTAGTATTTTAGACATAAACGGAAGATTTGAGATAGGCCTATAATTAGCTAAGTTGCTCGGGTCCAATTGTGATTTCTTAATAATAGGTTTAATAACAGCTAGCTTGTAAGGATTTGGAACATGGCCTAAAGATAAAGAAGAGTTGATAACATTAAGGAGAGGTTCTCCTATAACAGGTAGCAGCTCTTTCAGTAATTTTGTTGGAATTGGATCTAACATACATGAAGCTGATTTAGAACTATTTATAACTTTATCTAGCTCTTCCTGTTCTATGATTTTGAAGTATTGTAGGTTATTTTGATTCAGTGAAAATATTTCTGTATCTGGAGTTTTAGGCGGTGCAGAAAGTTTAACATTTTCTATTTTCTGTCTAAAGCCTTCTATTTTATCACTGAAAAAATTCATGAAGTCATCACTACTGATTTGCGGTGGGACATTTTGTTCTAAAGATGATCGATTATTTGTTAGTTTAGCAATGGTGCTAAATAAAAATCTAGGATTGTTCTGATTATTTTCAATCAGTTTGCGGAGGTGCTCGGCCCTGGCAGATTTACGAGCCCTCCTATAGCTGGACATACTGTCTTTGTACGCAATTCTAAAACCTCTAAATTAGTTTTTTTCCATTTACGTTCTAGAGCACGGGTTGCTGTTTTGAGAGCGCGAGTATGATTATTGTACCATGGTGTAGTTTTATTCTCTCTAGCCTTTTTTAATTTGATGGGTGCCACAGTATTTAGTGTGTTAGTAAAGATGGCATCCATATTGCTGGTTACTACATCAAGGTCATTTGCGTTTGCGGGTGTATTTCGAAATAAGGAAAGGTCAGGTAAGTTATTTATGAATTCATCCTTGGTGGACGGAACGATAGTCCTACCAGGGCGGTACATTGGTGCAGATCTGCTAATTTCAGGTAGACGCAGCTTATATAGTAAGAGGTAGTGGTCTGTAATATCATCACTTTGTGGTATAATGTCTACATCAAAGACCTCAATTCCGTAAGACAATATTAGATCTAATGTATGCTTTAAGCGATGGGTTGGACCGACAGCATTTTGTTTTATCCCAAGTGAGTTTAATAGATCCATAAAGGCGAGCCCTAGTGTATCATTGGAGTCATCTACGTGGATGTTGAAGTCTCCTACAATTAGTATTTTATCAGTTTTAACTAGCAAGTCAGAAATAAAATCAGAAAACTCTTTTAGAAAATTGACATAGGGTCCTGGGGGTCTATATATGGTGATTATAGCGAGAGATAACATAGATTTTTGCTTAATATCCGGAAGCAGAACATTAAGAGCTAATAACTCAAAGGAGTTAAACATAAGTCCCTTTTTCTGATTAACATTAAGAATATCACTAAAGATTGATGCAACTCCACCACCACGGCCAGTATGACGAGCTTCATGCTTATATGCGAATCCTGGAGGAGTTGCTTCATTTAAGCTAATATAGTCATTTTGTTTCAGCCAGGTTTCAGTGAGACAGAGTGCATTTAGATTGTTATCTGTTATTATTTCATTAATGATAAGTGTTTTAGGTGCTAGTGACCTGATGTTTAGGAGACCAAGCTTAACGAAGTTTGTATTATCACTTTTTATTTGATTTTCAGCTTTTATTCTTAATAGATTTTTTCTAGAGCACACAGTACGTTTAATTGTTGGTCTAACACGAGGAACAGACACAGTCTCTATGGGGTAAGCTAGACATGTCTTACTGTAATTTAAGTGGGTCGAACAAGAGTCTATATGGATAAAATGTGAATTTTGTGAATTTTTACTTACTAGTCAGACAGAGCGAAGCATCTTAGAGATGTTGTCCGACAGCAGTTCCGCTCCAGCTCGACTAGGGTGCAGGCCGTCCGGACGGAAAAGCCTAGGGCGCTCCCAGAAAAGATTCCAGTTATTGGCAAAGAGCAGTTTCTGTTCATTACACCATGTTAATAGCCATTCATTCAGAGCAAAAAGTCTACTGAACCTTTCGTTTCCTCGGCGGTAGGTAGGAAGCGGTCCAGAAACGATGATCTGCGTGGCGGGCGAGGTGCGTCGAACCGTCTCGATGAGGCTCCTGAAGTCCCTCTTCAGGATCTCCGACTGGCGGAGCCCGGTGTCGTTCGTCCCCACATGGAGGACAACGGCACCGAGGCTCTCGCCAGTGCTCAGGATACTTGGAATCTGTGCAGAAATATTCTTAACGCGAGCACCAGGAAAGCAAAATGTGCGTATTTTATTACCTGAAGTGGAAGCAGGACGGACATGGCGGACGATGGAGTCACCGATGATAGCCACATCGTGACCCGTCTCGCGGAGAGGGGCGAAGCGGTTCTCCGTGGAGATCTCGAACACGGGAGGAGGAGACGCTGTCCCCCGGGGCTTGCTGGGCACCTTACGCGGCTGCACCCAGGGGCCGTGGTAGCCGGGTGTCGGCGTGAACGACACCTGGGCGAGCCGCGTCCTAGGCGCGCTGGGCCTGGACAGAGAAACACACGGGGTTGAGGTAGACGGAATGTCTCGGCTGTATGGTGTACTCACCTCAGATGGGCGAACTGGAGCGCGGGGCACATCGAGCAATGCTCTCTGCGCCCTGAGTTCAGTTCGCTTCATCTGCAGAAGGCGGATGCGTTCTTCCAGCCGTTCCAGCTCCATGTCCAGCACCTCCATCGATGTCTCTCCTGCACACAAGGACAGAGACACAAGCGACATCGTACAGGGTAACGAGCAAAGCCAGTAAGTGAGAAAATTAGGGGATGAAAGCAGTCGGTAGCTTTAGCTGACCAGCGGTGCTAGCTGGCTAAAGCTACAAACACCAGGCGGATGCTCGAGAGACAGAACGTTTTAAAGTAGATTTATATGTATAAAGTGTTAAATGTTGTATAAAATGTATTTAAGGTTTGTTCCCCCTAAGTAGTATTAAGCGAATGTGGAGGTATTCGATAATAAAAATGCAAATTGCGAATCTATGCGACAGAGCTACAAACACACGCTGCGTGGCTCGCGTAGCAGCAGCAGCGGCAGTGACCACATTTCCCCACATTTCCACAACAGGACACAATGATAAGTGCTCAAAATTAAATAAAATGTAAAATATTTACCATATTCAGTGCAAGAAGCTGAATTGCCATGCCATTAATTAATTAATAATAGTAACTTTAATAGTCTCTCGGCCTCTCTCTCGCGTGTACATTCGGTCTCTCTCACTCTACTCAGTCTCTCTGTGTTCACTTGACTTTTGTCCACTACGGCGCCTCATAATTATCCTGCTGCTGAATCTGCAGTATTGGAGATGATTAAATATGAATGATATTATGTAATAAGCAGGGCTTGACATTAACACCCGCCAACCTGCTAAATGCAGGTAGATTTCAGCTGTGGTGGGTTAGACAGACAGCCTCACTGGCCACTTTGGCTGGTTGGAAATAATTTTTAAATTGTAGTTTCCTTAAAGCAGGGTTCGACCATAAGCATGGCCCAATATTCATGCAAATGTGATCTTAGAATCGAGAAGCAGCAGGACTGACAAAACTAACTGTGTTCACGCAAGCAAAGGAAAGCAGGTGAATATGAGAGGATGACCACTCGCGCACACAGCTGGTGCGATCGGTTCCCTTTGAAATAGACTGGACAAAAGCGACGATCGTGCACCCACAGTCCTGCTGCTCTCAAGAGCTCCAGATTTTTAATATATCTCCTTCTGTAATCACTGCTTTCACTTGAATTATTCTTTGACCAGATTATTAACAGGCCTGACATTAACCGTGTGTGTGTGATCATCCTTTCATTATCACTCACGCTGTGTTTGTCACCTGCTTTCCTTTGCTCACAGTTATTTTTGTTAATGTGGTTTAATTATCGTTATTTTACAGTAACACTGCTTTAATATGAGATTAGCTCCCCGTTTATGTGTAGTGAACTGCTGATCTGGGACCTGCAGCCAGGACAGATTACTGTGCACATTTTAGATTCGTGACAATAATTCCTTTTAAATGTTCATTTTTTTAAATAGAAAAGTTTTGTTGAATTAAAAGTGCATGTATACAGCTGAATTATGCTTGTTTTGACACATGTAAAATTTGTGGCTAAGAAATAATTATTAATGTTTGGAGTGGTCAGAGATGAATTTAGTAATTCCTTAATTTTGAGGCCTGAGAGTTATGTGAAATAGAGACTAATGGCAATGCGACACAACCCATCTGCTCATGCTCATTGAGAGAGCTCATACACAACACACACACACACACACACACACACACACACACACACACACACACACACACACACACACACACACACACACACACACACACACACACACACACACACACACACACACACACACAAGGTGAAATGAGTGAGGAGGCATGTGGACACAACACAACATCTAAATCAGTCATTTTAGCATGGCAAAGTCAAATTTATGCATATAAAATATATTTTCCCAACAACAAAAGTGTGGCTAGTGAAAATGGCGAGTGGCTAGTAATGTTGGAAAACTACTAGCCACAGTGGCTGCTGATCAACAGAGTGAATGTCAAGCCCTGATAATAAGATGATTGACAGGTGCCGTTACTAAGCAACAGAACACTCCATTATAATGAGGAAGCAGTTCGTCCCAAAGCTCATGTACTCTTCTGTACATGTCTTCACCAATAATAGTGCGATAGTTTTAGGACTGCGTATAAGCAGATCAACAAAGATTATTCTGCATAAGGGCAGGCGCTGGTTCATTCACAGACAGTCATGAGCGTCTCTGTGCAACACACACACACACACACACAGATCATCAGTTTCCCCATCAACAGCAGACCAGAGGCCGTGGCATGCAGAGCGTTGCTGTGACCACCAGAGCATTATAGGATAGACGGCTTCATTAATCTCTCAGCCTCTTCTGAAGGCTTCTTCACTCAGTGAGATGAGTTTGAGGCACAGAGAGATGAGCTTTGCTCTGTGTGTGCTGGAATGAAGACATATATATATATAATGTTTGGAAGTGAAATGTCATTATTAAACCTCATATTCCTTCAGGAGAGCTCCACTGCTGCTGCTTATACACCAGGAGGCGCTGTTCACCTGCTGTAGCCTCATGTGTTCATCACAACACACACTGCTCACTGCACTTTCATTCGTGTGTGTGTGTGTGTGTGTGTGTGTGTGTGTGTGTGTGTAATCAAATTACAAATTAATTTTTACATAAAAATTGTTGTTTTAGACAAAAGCAGCTGCTAAATGTAAATCTGAATGCTGGAGTAATGATGTGGGAAATCCTGATTTAAATCACAGGAATAAATTCAGTGGTCAGAAAACTGCAATAACATTTCACAGATCATTAACAGCTCATACTGTATTGCTGATTAAATAAATGACTCTCTAAAAACGGATTTATTTTCTCTTTGTCATGATGACAGTAAATAATATTAGACTAGATATTCTTCAAGACACTTCTATACAGCTTAAAGTGACATTTAAAGGCCTAACTAGGTTAATTAGGGTAAAGTTAGGGTAATTAGGCAAGTCATTGTATAACAGTGGTTTGTTCTGGAGACAATCCAACACTAATATTGCTGAAGTGGATAATAATATTGACCTTAAAATGGCTTTAAAACAATTAAAAACTGCTTTTATTACATCCAGAAGAAACGCAAATGCTGTGAAAATTCTCCTCTCTCTGTTTAACATCAGCTATGTACTTGGAAATTTCACAGGAGATTGAATAATGTTGTCTTCAACTGTATATTATATACTATATAAACCCAGTCCAGGAGACTCGAAACAAGCAGAAGAATTTGTTTATTGAGACGTGTTGGTTAGTCTGCAGTCATACAGCGTCTTCAAGAATCCATGCGTGTGCAAGAGGCTACTGGAGTCTCTTACAAGGTCTGCAGTATGCGAGTTTTATCACAAGTCTGAAAGCAAGTCTAAAGTGAGTCTATAATAATGGGGAATGGCTAGGTGGGGATGGCTAAACAAAGCATGTAAATGAAGTCATTGGAGTCAGCAGGGTAAATTGCATTTCCACAGCCCTGATCTCATCAGGATATTAGTACCCATTCATGATACATGAAAACAAAGCGTGTAAATGAAGTACAGAACCCGTCCTGCAACTTGACCAGCAATTGCATCACTTTGGCTCAGTCCGTACTCAGAAAAACAAAGGTTTAATGTCCCTCATAGCTGCGCTGCTATAGTTTAGAATGAAATGATATAATAAAAAAACAAAGAATATAACTTTTCAGTTATCTGTAGATTATATAAATGTATACTTCCACAATATGATAGAATCAGTAATATAGTTGTAATGTAGTATCAGTATTTATGTATGTACAGTTGAAGTCAGAATTATTAGCCCCTTGTTTATTTTTTTGCTAATTTCTGTTTAACAGAGAGCAGATTTCTTCAACACATTTCTAATCATAATAGTTTTAATAACTCATCTCTAATAACTGATTTATTTTCTCTTTGTCATGATGACAGTAAATAATATTAGACTAGATATTCTCCAAGACACTTCTATACAGCTTAAAGTGACATTTAAAGGCTTCACTAGGGTAATTAGGGTAACTAGGCAGGTTAGGGGAATTAGGCAAGTCATTGTATAATGATGGTTTGTTCTGGAGACTATTGAGAAAAATTTTTGCTAGTAACATTGACCTTAAAATGGTGTTTAAAAAATTAAAAACTGCTTTTATTCTAGCCGAAATAAAACAAATAAGACTTTCTCCAGAAGAAAAAAACATTATCAGACATACTGTGAACATTTCCTTGCTCTGTTAAACATAATTTGGGAAATATTTAAAAAAGAGAAAAAAATTCCAAAAGGAGCGAATAATTCTGACTTCAACTGTGTGTATGTACTATTTATTGGTAAATGCACATAAGTCACACTTCTGTCACATGTATACTTTAATTCAGCACTATTGTAAAACAGGCTGCCAGCAGCTCTAAATGTATCATAAATGTTGATTTTATTTCTCACTCTACAGGAAATCTGAACAAGAAAATGTATATATAACACAAAAGGAAATGAGTGACAGGCTTTGAGCATGTTTTTAGTAGCTTTACTGCATCATACAGTTGCAATCAGAATTATTGAACCCCCTTTGATTTTGATTTTCTTTTTTAAATATTTCCCAAATGATGTTTAACAGAGCAAGGAAATTTTCACAGTATGTCTGATAATGTTTTTTTCTTCTGGGGAAAGTCTTATTTGTTTTATTTCGGCTAGAATAAAAGCAGTTTTTAATTTTTTAAACACCATTTTAAGGTCAATATTATTAGCCCCTTTAAGCTTTATATTTGTTCTCGATAGTCTACAGAACAAACCATCATTATACAATAACTTGCCTAATTCCCCTAACCTGCCTAGTTACCCTAATTACCCTAGTTAAGCCTTTAAATGTCACTTTAAGCTGTATAGAAGTGTCTTGAAGAATATCTAGTCTAATATTATTTACTGTCATCATGACAAAGAGAAAATAAATCAGTTATTAGAGATGAGTTATTAACACTATTATGATTAGAGATGTGTTTTCCTCTCCGTTAAACAGAAATTGGGGAAAAAAATAAACGGGGGGGGGGGGCGAATAAATCAGCGGGTTGAATAATTCTGATTGCAACTGTATGTTGCTTTGTGATTTAAGCATGTTTGAGATGAGAATAAAATATCTATTAGTGCTGAAAATATTCTGTTCACTTGAAATAAAGATCATGTAGACTGCTTTTCCTAAAGTCCGCTTCAACCGGAAGCTGCTACAGTTTTTTTTTCTCCTGTATTGTGACGCAGTTCTTAGAGAACCGGAATATTGAATGAGAAACAGTGGGCGTGGCTTGTTTTTCCTTCTGCAAGCTGATTGGATGTAGTAAAGTAGGCGTGTCATTCATAGAGATAGGGAAAAGGGTTTGGGGAGAGTTCACCATTTCTGACTGTTGTCAAAACTAATAGCTGGAGGGGCGTGGTTAAGTGTGTTAGCCACGCCCAATACCCTTAGACTGGCCTAATCTGAAAATTTAACTTAAAACTAAGAGGAAGTGCATTTTTTTACTTATCTTATCTCGCACAGATGAATTGTTCAGCACAACACTAGCAATACGAGCTAGCGAAATCAATATGGCTAGCTTTGATTTCATGGGGACTTTATTAAAAATTGTTTAAGAGCATCTTTATACACAGCGGCTGATCAACTCTGAACACTGGACTGACACCGCTTCAGTGAACTAGAACTTCGATGTAGGCTGCTTTTACACATTGTAAAAGGGCTAGAGAAATAAAGATTAACTGAATTTGTGTGTGTGTGTGTGTGTGTGTGTGTGTGTGTGTGTGTGTGTGTGTGTGTGTGTGTGTGTGTGTGTGTGTGTGTGTGTGTGTGTGCAGCCAGGTGCCGCTGTTTGTGCAGATCCAGCAGAAGCACAGGAAGATGTACACTGGCGAGTGTCAGGGGCCCGGGGTCCGCTCAGACTTCGAGATGGTGCACCTGCGCAGAGTCCCCAGCCAATACAACCACCTGTCCGGCCTGCTGGACATCTTCAAGAACAAGATCGTGAGTGCAACACACACACACACACAACACACACACACACACACACACACACACACACACACACACACACACACACACACACACACACACACACACACACACACACACACACACACACACACACACACACACAAGAGTAACGGAAAATCACAGAATTTTTGAAGATTGAGATTTGCTGTTCATTAATTTGATTTTATTGTCATATTGTGTGTGTGTTTGTGTGTGTGTGTGTGTGTGTGTGTGTGTGTGTGTGTGTGTGTGTGTGTGTGTGTGTGTGTGCGTGTGTGTGTGTATCAGGGCTGTTCGCTGACTCCACTGCCCCCCATCAACATCTCCATCCGCTTCACGTATGTTCTGCAGGACTGGCAGCAGTGCTCATGGCCTCAGCAGCCGCCAGGTGTGTGTCCAATCCACACACACACACACACACACACACACACACACACACACACACACACACACACACACACATACACACACACATACACACACACACACACACTAAAGCTCATGTGGCTCTGGCTGAACAGCTGACGTGACTGATTATGATGTAGATGGATATTTCAGTCCCGTTCCCGCTAGGATATATATTATTAGCAGGGCTTAACATTAACGTTTTTGATCAGCAGCCACTGTGGCTAGTAGATTTCCAACATTACTAGCCACTCGCCATTTTCACTAGCCACAATTTTCTTGTTGGGAAAATATATTTTATATGCATAAATATGACTTTGACATGCTAACATGACTTGATTTAGATGTGTTATGTCCACATGCCTCCTCATTCATTTAACTTCTTGTCTGTGTATTGTGTATTAGCTTGCTCAGTGTGCATGAGCAAATGGGTTGTGTCGCAATGCAATCAGTTTTTATTTCACAGGACTTTTCAGGGCTCAAAATTAAGGATTTACCAAATTTATCTCTGACCACACCAAATCAGTATTTCTTAGCCACAATTTTTTAATGTGTCAAAACAAGGAAAATATAACTGTATAGCTGCACTTTTTAATTCAACAAAACTTTTCTTTAAAAAAACATTACATTTAAAAAAATAATTATTGTCATGTATCTAAAATAAGCACAGTAATCTGTCCTGGCTAAAAGTCCCAGATCAGCAGTTAACATAAACGGGGAGTAATCTCCCATTAAAGCAATGTTATTATAAAGAAATATAATTAAACCATATTAACAAAAATAACTGTAAGCAAAAGAAAGCAGGTGAAACATACCGTGTTTGATAATGAAAGGATGATCACGTGCACAGTTAATATAGGCCTGTAAATGAAAGCAGTGACCGCTGCTGCTTACAAAAGAATATGCGTATTTTTGTTTTAATCTTGAGCTCTTGAAAGCAGCAGGACTGTGGGTGCACCATCATCGCTCTTTGTCCAGTCTATTTCAAAGGGAACCGCTCTAGTCTAGGCACGGTGACGGTTGCTTCGCGCAAGTAAACGGGAGCGCGCGCGCTTATTAACAGTCGCGCGCATTACATCAGCTGTGCGCGCGAGTGAGTGATCATCCTCTCGCTCGGTATTTACCATGGTATTTACCTGCTTTCAGCTCGCGCGTACAGTTATTTTCGTCAGTCGTGCTGCTTCTCGATTCTAAGATCACATTTGCACGAAGATTGGGCCACGCTTATTTTCAAACCCTGCTAAAACTACAATTTAAAAATGATTTCCAACTAGCCAACGTGGCTAGTGGAGGTGTCTGTCTAACCCGCCAGAGCTGAAATCTACCCGCATTTGGCGGGTTGGCGGGTGTTAATGTAAAGCCCTGATTATTAGCATTATTCGCATCACTGTTATTATTAGCAGTATTGGGGATGAGTTTAATCCCGCAGGTAAACTCATCAGTAGTTTAAGGCAAGGCAAGTTTATTTCTATAGCACATTTCACACACAGTGGTAATTCAAAGTGCTTTACATGAACAGGAATAAAAGAGAACAGAAAATAAAATGATTTTAAGAATTACAAACAGATTAAAATGTGTTAAACAGGTTATAAAGGAATGAAGAAGAAGAGAAAGACATAACAGTGTGATCTGTGGGCTGTAGCACAGTGCTCATTCAGTAAAGGCACAGCTACAGATGTGTGTTCAGTCTGGATGTGAATGTGCCTAATGTTGGAGCACATCTGATCATTTCTGGAAGCTGATTCCAGCAGCAGGGGGCGCTGTTAGTAGCTGAAAGCCGATTCACCCTGCTCTGACTGAACTCTTGGAGTTTCTAGTTTATATGATCCTAGAGATCTGAGTGATCTGTTAGGTTTGTATTCAGTGAGCATATCTGTAATGTATTGAGCTCCTGTAGGCCATTTAGTGATTTATAGACAAGTAATAATTATAAAGTAGTCATTTTATTATCACTGCTTCTTTCTGTTACTCTGTTGTTTGTGTCTCTTGCTTCACTTTCGAATATAAATACAAAAGAAACGTGAAAAAATCACTTGTGTTTGCTGTTATCTGAGTTTAGTTAAATGTAATGATGAACACGAGGAGCTTTACAGACCTCAGAAATACAGTCAGGACAGTTAGAAACAGACTAATAGTTTTACAGTGAAGCAACTTAATAATAAATGTTGATTTAAATAATCGGCCAGTGGGGGAAGTGGAGTAATGTTATATCAAAGCGAGTATTAGATTATTTTTTTCCCCGTTGTCAGATTATTTTGCATGTTTCAAAAGACAAATCACTTAATTTTGACTCATTATTTCTGAAAACAACACTACTGTGTATATATATTTTTTTGTCTAGAAAATGCTTCTTGATTTAAGAATGTTGAGATATTTGGACTAGAAACAAGACTAAAACTCTGAGTAAGGAATAATTATAGTTAAACAGTGCAATTATAATATTAATATCTGCATATTCCCGTCTCTCACACTCATAAATCAGCACACCCCCTTTAGTAAATCAATATTTTTCTCCATGTCACAGTGATTATAGTCAATATACAGTATATGGTGCATTTGACTAAAGAGTTTTATAATCAGTCATATCCACTATAATAAGGATTCACCGAACATCTTTAGGATTAGCAAGATCAGACAGTTACATCTACAAAAATCTGTATATATATAATTTTATTTTCCTCTTGTTTTTTTTTTCTTGCTTATTAAAACTGTATTTAATATTTTCCTCCAACATATTAATTAGTGTGTAGTGATGTTTGTACTTTGATCTTCAGTGTTTTTGATGAGTTGATCAGTTTTGTCTCTGGTACTGACTAATATAATGTATCTGCAGAGATATATACACTCACCGGCCACTTTATTAGGTACACCTCACTAGTACCGGGTCGGACCCCTTTTGCCTTCAGAACTGCTTTAATCCTTCATGGCAGAGATTCAACAAGCTACTGGAAATATTCCTCAGAGATTTTGCTCCATATTGACATGATAGCATCACACAGTTGCTGCAGATTTGTCAGCTGCACATCCATGATGCCAATCTCCCGTTCCACCACATTCCAAAGGTGCTCTATTGGATTGAGATCTGGTGACTGTGAAGGCCATTTGAGTACAGTAAACTCATTGTCATGTTCAGTAAACCAGTCTGAGATGATTGGCGCTTTATGACATGGTGCGTTATCCTGCTGGAAGTAGCCATCAGAAGATGGAGACACTGTGGTCATAAAGGGATGGACATGGTCAGCAACAATACTCAGGTAGGCTGTGGCGTTGATGCTCAATTGGTACTAATGGACCCAAAGTGTGCCAAGAAAATCTCCCCCACACCATTACACCACCACCACCAGCCTGAACTGCTGATACAAGGCAGGATGATCCATGCTTTCATGTTGTTGAGGCCAAATTCTGAGCCGACCATCTGAATGTGGCAGCAGAAATGGAGACTCATCAGACCAGGCAACGTTTCTCCAATCTTCTCTTGTCCAGTTTTGGTGAGCCTGTGTGAATTGTAGCCTCAGTTTCCTGTTCTTAGCTGACAGGAGTGGCACCCGGTGTGGTCTTCTGCTGCTGTAGCCCATCCGCCTCAAGGTTGGACGTGTTGTGTGTTCAGAGATGCTCTTCTGCAGACCTCGGTTGTAACGAGTGCTTATTTGAGTTACTGTTGCCTTTCTATCAGCTGGAACCAGTCTGGCCATTCTCCTCTGACCTCTGGCATCAACAAGGCATTTGCGCCCACAGAACTGCCGCTCACTGGATATTTCCTCTTTGTGGACCATTCTCTGTAAACCCTAGAGATGGTTGTGCGTGAAAATCCCAGTAGATCAGCAGTTTCTGAAATACTCAGAGCAGCCCGTCTGGCAGCAACAACCATGCCACATTCAAAGTCTCTTAAATCCCCTTTCTTCCCCATTCTGATGCTCGCTTTGACCTGCAGCAGATCGTCTTGACCATGTCTACATGCCTAAATGCACTGAGCTGCTGCCATGTGATTGGCTGATTAGACATTTGTGTTAACGAGCAGTTGGACAGGTGTACCTAATAAAGTGGCCGGTGTGTATTACTGTAAAGCATCCTGTAGAGAATATTACTGTAACAGAGAGATCAGTGAGACTCGCTCATGCTCAGCTCTGTATGTATATTTCTGCACTCAGCTGTGGAGTTTCATTAGAGATAAGTCAGTTTATTACTGTATTTCTGTGGGTTTTATTGGATTCTCTGCAGAAGCTGTTGCCATGGAGTCACATGAGCTCAACATCTCTGTCAATATTGCGTTCGCTCAGCGCTGTGTGTGTGTGTTTACCTCTGTATTAAGCAGAGCAGGAGATGTTTACACAGGCAGATGATCATATTCTACCTATATCCACACTTGATTAATTTTACCGCTCTATATTACTTTGATCAGAAGCTAAAATGAAAGTCAAAGTTAATATGAAATGAAAGTGTGTGTGTGTGTGTGTGTGTTCAGACTTTGATGCTCTTCTCGCCGGAGAGGTGGGCGGTGTGGAGTTTGGCAAACTTCCTTTCGGAGCGTGTGAAGATCCCATCAGGTGCGTTTCTGCTCAAAGGTCACGCCACTAATGAATGTTTAATCCACACACGGAGTCTGAGGAAGCGGATTATAATCTGGATCAACACCGCAGCGCACACACACAGCAGTTCTAGCACAGTTAAAAACACACTTCACCCAAAAATCACATTTCTGTCATCATTTATGAACATTTTACTTGCTTCAAACCTTCCTTTTGTTGAATAAATAAGAAGGTATTTTGACGAATGTTGGAAACCGGTAACCGTTGAGTTCTATAGTATTTGTTGTTTTTGCTATGGAAGTCAATGCTTACCGGTTTTCAGCATTCTTCAAAATATCTCCATCTCATAAAGGCTTGAACAACATGAGGGAGAGTAAATAGTAAGTCAGTTTTCATTTAAAAATTTCCAAAATGAATCTATTCCCCCTCATAGTTTTAGACCTTCATGAGTTTCTTTCTTCTGTTGAACACAAAAGAAGATATTTTGAAGAATGCTGGTTGCTGGCACACATTGACTTCCATTGTAGGAAAAAAAAATTACAATTGTAGTCAACGGCTGATTTTTCCAGCATTTCTTCAACATGTATGAATTTGTGTTCAATAGAGGAAATAAACACACGCAGGTTTTAAACAAGTGAAAGGCGAGTCAATTATTGCAGCTTCAATTTTTGTGTGAACTGACCCTTAGTTTAAACTGTGTTTCTGACACCCTTTAAGCACATTTTGAGTGTTTTATTTATAACCTATTGAATAAAATCACTTACCATCCTGGGTAAAGTGTTAAGCACATTTCCCACCAGATTATCTTTAATAAAGTAATGTATATTTGTTATTATGATTACAGTATAGCTGCATTAGTTACAGTAGAGAGCTGAAATGAGGATGTTTTTAGCGTAAAATGACCCGTTTCTGAACCGTTTGTGTGGGATTCTTCTATAAACAGTGTGTTTGTTGTCCAGTAGGTGACGCTGTGCTCATACTCCTCACGTCCTCAGCACACACACACACACACACACACACACACACACACACACACACACACACACATATTATTTACATTAAAAACACCCAAACCAGCCTCTCTGATGAATAACGAGATGCTTTTCTACTCATTCTGAAGAGGAATCTTTCTGTAATGGTTATTTTTGTGGCATGTTTCTGTTCATGTGGCATACAAAAGATGATTCTCGAAAGATTTTATATATATATATATGTGTGTGTGCAACAAATGTATAATTTACAGAGTAAATACAGTAGTGAGTAAATGTCATTATTTTCAGGTGAACTGCCTCTTCGGGCTTCTATAATATGTTAATGTGCAAAGTGTTATTATATATTTATTCATTCATTCATTCATTTTCTATTTGACTTAGTCTCTTTTTTAATCAGGGGTCGCCACAGCGGAATGAACCGCCAACTTTATTGCATATGTTTTATGCAGCGGATACCCTTTCATCTGCAACCCAGTACTGGGAAACACCCATACACACTCTTATTCACATGCGCACACATACACTACGGATAATTTAGCTTACCCAATTCCCCTGTAGCGCATGTGTTTGGACTGTGGGGGAAACCCACGCCAACATAGGGAGAACATGCAAACTCCACACAGAAACACCAACTGATCCAGCCGGGACTCAAACCAGCAACCTTCTTGCTGTGAGGCGATTGTGCTACCCACTGCGCCACTGTGCTGCCCTATTATTATTATATATTGTAGAATATTATTACACGCCACACCAGAATTATCCAGTAAAAGGTGTTTCTCATTGATTGAACACCACTAGCACTGGGTAAAACTGAACCCAGTGTCATTACAGCACAAACATGAGGCTCCTTGTGTTGTTGGCAATGCTCTGAAATGAGTTTTAGATATCTGTGTTTGTCAGTATTTGCAGCTCTGACCTGTTTTCTGCCTCTCAGCACTGCAGAGCCGTGGCATTGTCATGCTGTAGTTATACATATTGTGAGTTGTTATGGATATCAGAGAGTCATTTATACGTCAATGGTAGTAAATCCTACCAACTACACTAATAATAGATTTTTAAAATGATTTCCCAGCTAAACAAAACGACGCAGACAGTGGACATGCATATATTAATGTAAAATTATGTAATTCTCTTTTTAAATATCTTAGCAGAGTGAGGGAGTTTACACTGTATTTCCTGTAACGTTTCTTCTTCTGATTAAAGTCTTATTTTAATAAAAGCAGCTTTTACATTCTTAAACTATTTTAAGTCAATAATATTATCATCCTTAAGACATTACTTTTTCAACTGTCTACAGAACAGAGCGCTGTTATACAGTGCCTAATTACCCTAATCAACCTAATCAAGCCTTTAAATGACACTTTACGCTGAAGACTACACTGTACAACTCTCTGTTGATGAACAGTTTCTGTGTTTTGTGTTTATCTGCGGTGGTGAATTGCATTATGGGATGTTGATCTCTGCTCTGTCCACTTCTGATGCTGATCATTCAACTCTACAGTTTAACAAAGTGACTTTTATTGACGTTTTAGTGGTTTAAAATAATAATATAATGTATAATGAATGATATCTAGAGGAATAAGAGGGTAAAATAACAGATCATGTGCTGCAGTTTATTACAAGGCTTCTGTAGTGTAATATACAACACTAACACACACAATATAGCACTGCACACTATGCAGAAAACACACTTTAACACACTTATCAAAGGTAAAAGTAGAAAGATCAAGATCCCATAATGCAATTCAGAAGCAGAAATATATGGGGAGAAATGAAAACATGCATCAGTAAATACAGACCAACTCTTTTGTTCACGTCTTATGTCTCACTACATGATATTGAAATATCTGCATGTGTGTGTAAATGACTGCAGTGTCCAGTAACCGAGATCTGTGTTTTCAGCGAGCTTCACCTGGCAGCGACGTGGCCGAACCTGACGGAGGGCATTGTTGTGGATAACGATGTTTATTCGTGAGTATTTCTGCAGAGCGTGTTTGGATGGAAATAGACGAGCGAGTGAGTACTGATGAATATTGATGAAGCACCAGAACGGCTCCAGCTGATGTCAGTGTTAGATGTGTGTTTCGTCACCTGCTGGAGAACCTGTTAGCCGTAATAATTCTTCACAGCTCAGAGGAGGAAACGCGCTCGCGAACGCAACGCCAGCTAAATTGATTCGCGCCGCATTATTTTACGCCTTTTAGCTTGGTGATGAAACGCTGAGCCGGAGCACCACATTAACACTCTGTGCTGTTTTCAGGTGCTGTGTGTGTGTGTGTGTGTGTGTGTGTGTGTGTGTGTGTGTGTGCGTGCTGATGAACTCCTGCTTCTGAAGTGCGGAAAGAGTTTTTCAAATGCTTTTGAAGTAGAAGAGCAAACATTCCCACTGTGAAGTGTTCTCGAGCCCACAGCGGAGCGATCCAACACACACTCACATACACTCACACACACACATACATATATATAAATATACACTACTGGTCAACAGTTTGGGGTCAACAGTGTGATTTTTAAATGTTTTAAGTAAGCTTCTCCTGCTCACCAAAGCTGCATTTATTTCATCATAAATACTGTACACATTGTGAAACTGTGAAATGTTATTGCACTATAAAATAACTGTTCAAAAGTAGAATTTAATTTAATCATTTATTACATTTTACATCATTACATTACATATTACATCATTTATTTAATCATTTATTTTTCAGCTTCATTACTTCAGTCTTCAGAGTCACATGATCCGTCAGAAATCACTCTAATATTTATTATTGTTATTCTTATTCTTATTATTAATATTATTATTATTATTATTATTATTATTGTTATTATTATTATTGATATTGTTATTATTGTTAATATTGTTATTATTATTAATATTATTAATATTGTTATTATTATTAGTATTAATATTGTTATTATTATTATTGATATTGTTATTATTGTTAATATTGTTATTATTATTAATATTATTAATATTGTTATTATTATTATTGATATTGTTATTATTGTTAATATTGTTATTATTATTGATATTATTAATATTGTTATTATTATTAGTATTAATATTAATATTGTTATTATTATTATTATTAATATTGTGAATATTATTATTGTTATTATTATTATTATTAATATTGTTATTGTTATTATTATTATTAATATTGTTATTATTGTTATTATTGTTATTATTATTATTATTATTATTATTATTATTATTATTAATGGTAATCGTAATAAAAAGCAATAATAACTGGAGTAATCATTTCATTTGAAACTGCACACAATAAGTAATAAATAAATATGTCATAAATATTTAACAATTTTTGTACATTTAATAAATGCCGCCTTGATGAACAGAATAGTTTTATTTAAATGAAGTAAAATTAATTAAAAATTTAGAAAAAACTGACCCCAAACTTTTGACCAATAGTGTATAGACACACACACACACACACACACGCACGTATACATGTACATAAATAATCACACATATACATGCATGCATACAAACACCCCTACACCCCTATCCTCATACTCGCAAACATAAACACACATACACCAGTGTTTCCTCTAGGATTTTTTCCAGCTGTGGGGGCAGGCTTTTTTTTTTTACACAGATCTGCCAACAATTTTAAAGACAAATATTACACGCAGTATCAAGTTGAGATAGCATTCATGTAATACGAGCATGCGAATCTCTTTGCTTGCGCGCCGATTTCCTCTGTTCGTGCACAAAACGTCTTGCATGCCCTCAAATATACTCTGCTCAAGTGCAGATCTTTATGTGCGCTGCCAAATAAACACTGCCGAAGTGCGATTTAGTGCGCTTTTGTGTGTTTTCCAACATTAACGCATCCTGAAGTAAAGTGAAATGGCTATAAACTCCAGCAAGATAAAGTCATTGTATGCAGAGCCATTGACCTTTATCAATAAAGTATACTTATGGAAACTGTGTTCATCTTAGCTGAAAGCTACGCGGTGTTTGCAGGACTCAAGCATCACACAGCTGTCAGCCAGTCTCACCTTAAAGGGTTGAACAAATAGCGCACAGCACTACGGTTACAGAAAAGTTTGTGGTGTTTACCTCTAATATGTTTTGGTGCGATTATAATCCGCTATAAAAAAACATGACTGAATGTTTTAAATGCGTTGTAATGTAGCCGTGGCGGGATGAATGAATGTAACGGAAACCTTGTACACACACACATTCACACAGACACACTCACACACAAAGATTTTTCTAAATTAATTATTTTAATTAAAACTAAAAAATCTAAAGCCAAAATAAATATTGAAACTACATAATAAAAATGTAGAGCAGTGAGTCTGGGTGACACAAGTGTACTAATGGAAGTGTGTGAGCTCGCTCGGGCTCTTCATCTGCACTGTTTTGTGTTGTTGTGCAGTGATCTGGATCCTCTTCAGGCGCCGCACTGGTCTGTCCGAGTGCGAACAGCAGAGAATCCACAGTGTCTGCTGGGTAAGAGCGCTCACTCCTACAGGAGCAGTAGTGTGCAGTGATGGAGTGTGTGTGATGGAGTGTGTGCGATGGTGTTTGATGGAGTGGGATTGAGTGCATTGGTGTGTCTGATGGAGTGCGATGGTGTGTGATGGCGTTTGATGGTGTGTGATTGAATCTAATGGTGTGTGATTGAATCTGATGGTGTGTGATGTGTGTGATGGCGTTTGATGGTGTCTGATGGTGTGTGATGGTGTCTGATGGTGTGTGATAATGTGTGATGGAGTCTGATAGAGTCTGATGGAGTGCAATGGTGTCTGATGGAGTGTGATGGAATCTAATGGTGTGTGATGGCGTTTGATGGTGTGTGATGGTGTGTTATGGTGTCTGATTGAGTCTGATGGTGTGTGATGATGTGTGATGGTGTGTGATTGAATCTAATGGTGTGTGATGGCGTTTGATGGTGTGTGATTGAATCTGATGGTGTGGGATGGCGTTTGATGGAGTGTGATGGTGTCTGATTGAGTCTGATGGTGTGTGATGGCGTTTGATGCAGTGTGATGGTTTCTGATGGTGTGTGATGGTGTCTGATTGAGTCTGATGGTGTGTGATGATGTGTGATGGTGTGTCTATCCTCAGGAGAGTTTCTCACCGAGTTCTTCAAGATTAGCTGTCGGAAGGAAACTTCGGAGGAGATTCTGGGCAGGAGCACAGCTGAGGAGGAGGGCAAAGGTCAGCTCATATCACACTGCTGTATTCATGCATACACACACACCTAGGCCTGCGCCATACTGACAAATTATGTCATGATGCTGAGTATAGTGATAACCATATGTCTTAAGATATAACCTTTCCCTAAAAAGTGCTACATTTATTTATTTAATGATATTAAAATCAACAGGTCAGAGATATTTTTAGATCTAATTAACCCTAAATCAGACCAAAACTAGCGTCAAGGTGCAAAAATCACTTTAAAAGCTCATTAAAACACTGAGTGAGTGTAAACCTGATATGCAGATATTCTGACTCTGATTGGCTGATGTTGTTTCAACTCCGCCCATTAGTGTTTGTTTTCAGCTCTGGGCTCCAGCCAAAAGAACAACAACTATTGGGTAGGCGGAGCTAAAGATAGTAAAGCCCCATCTGATTGGTCAGCTTTAGATAAACAACTGATGAATGAAATGTAATTTATCACAAAGCCCTAGTTTTCATTAGGCATCTTCTCTTTGAGACACATTTTTAGTCTTGTAGTCTTTTTTTAAGTGGCAGCAGTGAAGCTGCTCCTTTTGGTTTTCTTCTTTATTTCTGCTTCTGTTCCAGTGTCAGAATTCATTATTATTGTAAAATAATGCAGAATGCTTAAATAGCGAATGTTTGCAGTTGAAGAGTTGACTGTAGTGGAGTTGAGAGTAGCCGAATTGAGGAGTTGACTGTAGCGGAGTTGACGGTAGCCGAATTGAGGAGTTGACTATTGAGGAGTTGACTGTGGCGGTGTTGATGAGTTGACGGTAGTGAAGTTGAGAAGTTAATGGTAGCGGACTTGAGGAGTTGACTAGCAGAGTTGACGGTAGTGGACTTGAGGAGTTGACTAGCAGAGTTGACGGTAGCAGAGTTGACCGTAGCGGAGTTGAGGAGTCGACTGTAGCAGAGTTGTCAGTAGCGAAGTTGACTATAGCAGAGTTGAGGAGTTGATTAGCAGAGTTGACATAGCGGAGTTGAGGAGTTCACGGTAACTGAGTTGAGGAGTTGTCTGTAGCGAACTTGAGGAGTTGACGGTAGTGAAGTTGAGTTGACTTTAGCAGAGTTGACTAGCAGAGTTGAGGAGTTGACAGTAGTGGAGTTGGCGGTAGTGGAGTTGAGGACTTGACTGTAGCAGAGTTGATGGTAGTGGAGTTGAGGAGTTGACTGTAGCGGTGTTGACGATAGCAGAGTTGAGGAGTTGACTGTAGTGGAGTTGAGGTTACGGTAACACAGTTGACGGTAGCAGAGTTAAGGAGTTTATGGTAGCAGAGTTGAGAAGTTGAGGAGTTGACGGTAGCGAAGTTGAGGAGTTGACTGTAGCAGAGTTGTCGGTAGCGGAGTTGAGCAGTTGACTGTAGCAGAGTTGTCGGTAGCGGAGTTGAGGAGTTGACTGTAACAGAGTTGACAGTTGAGGAGTTGAGTTGACTGTAGCGGAGTTGAGGAGTTGACTAGCACAGTTGACGGTAGTGGAGTTAAGGAGTTGACGGTAGCAGAGTTGACAGTAGCAGAGTTAAGAAGTTGACTGTAGTGAAGTTGAGGAGTTGACTGTAGCGGAGCTGTCGGTAGCGGAGTTGAGGAGTTGACTGTAGCAGAGTTGTCGGTTGAGGAGTTGAGTGTAGCAGAGTTGAGGAGTTGACTAGCAGAGTTGACGGTAGCGGAGTTGAGGAGTTGACTGTAGCAGAGTTGACGGTAGCGAAGTTGAGGAGTTGACTAGCAAAGTTGACTGTAGCAGAGTTGAGGAGTTGACTGTTGCAGAGTTGATGGTTGAGGAGTTGACGGTAGTGAAGTTGAGTTGACAGTAGCGGAGTTGAGGAGTTGACAGTAGCGGAGTTGAGGACTTGACTGTAGCAGAGTTGACGGTAGTGGAGTTGATTGTAGCAGAGTTGACGGTAGCAGAGTTGAGGAGTTCAAGGTAACGGAGTTGAGGAGTTGACTGTAGCAAAGTTTACTGTAGCGGAGTTGAGGAGTTGACAGTAGTAAAGTTTAGTTGACTTTAGCAGAGTTGACGGTAGCAGAGTTGACTGTAGCGGAGTTGACGGTAGCGGAGTTGACGGTAGTGGAGTTGAGGAGTTAACGGTAGAGGAGTTGACGGTAGTGGAGTTGACGTTAGTGGAGTTGAGGAGTTGAAGGTTCAGGAGTTGACGTTAGTGGAGTTGAGGAGTTGACGGTTCAGGAGTTGACGGTAGTGGAGTTGACGTTAGTGGAGTTGACGGTAGCGGAGTTGACTGTAGCAGAGTTGACGGTAGCGGAGTTGACGGTAGTGGAGTTGAAGAGTTGACGGTTCAGGAGTTGGCGGTAGTGGAGTTGACGTTAGTGGAGTTGAGGAGTTGACGGTGGTGGAGTTGAGGAGTTGACGGTAGTGAAGTTGAGTTGACTTTAGCAGAGTTGATGGTAGCGAAGTTGACTAGCAGAGTTGACGGTAACGGAGTTGAGGAGTTGATGGTAGTAAAGTTGAGTTGACTTTAGCAGAGTTGATGGTAGTGGAGTTGACTGTAGCGAAGTTGAGTTAGTGGTAGCAGAGTTGAAGAGTTGACTAGCAGTGTTGACGGTAGCGGAGTTGAGGAGTTGACCGTAGCAGAGTTGAGAAAGTGACCGTAGCGGAGTTGACTGTAGCAGAATTGACGGTTGAGGAGTTGACTAGCAGAGTTGAGGAGTTGATGGTAGCGTAGTTGACTGTTGCAGAGTTGATGGTTGAGGAGTTGACGGGAGTGGAGTTGAGGAGTTGACAGTAGCGGAGTTGAGGACTGGACTGTAGCAGAGTTGACTGTAGCGGAGTTGACGCTAACGGAGTTGAGGAGTTGACGGTAGTGAAGTTGAGGAGTTGATGGTAGAGGAGTTGAAGGTAAAGGAGTTGAGGAGTTGACGGTAGAGGAATTGACAGTAGTGGAGGTGAGGAGTTGACTGTAGTGGAGTTGACGGTAGTGGAGTTGAGGAGTTGACGGTAGAGGAGTTGACGGTAGTGGAGTTGAGGAGTTGACTGTAGAGGAGTTGACGGTAGAGGAGTTGACGGTAGTGGAGTTGAGGAGTTTACTGTAGTGAAGTTGAGTTGACTTTAGCAGAGTTGATGGTAGCGGAGTTGACGGTAGCGAAGTTAAGGAGTTGACTAGCAGAGTTGACTGTAGCGGAGTTGAGGAGTTGACTGTTGTAGAGTTGACTGTAGCGGAGTTGAGGAGTTGACGGTAGTAAAGTTGAGTTGACTTTAGCAGAGTTGACGGTAGCGGAGTTGACGGTAGCGAAGTTGAGGAGTTGACTAGCAGAGTTGACTGTAGCGGAGTTGAAGAGTTGACTGTTGCAGAGTTGATGGTAGTGGAGTTGAGTTGACGGTTGAGGAGTTGACTGTAGTGAAGTTGAGTTGACCGTAGCGGAGTTGACTGTTGAGGAGTTGACTAGCGGAGTTGAGGACTTGACTGTAGCAGAGTTGACTGTTGAGGAGTTGACTAGCGGAGTTGAGGACTTGACTGTAGCAGAGTTGACTGTTGAGGAGTTGACTAGCGGAGTTTGAGGACTTGACTGTAGCAGAGTTGACAGTTGAGGAGTTGAGTTGATGGTAGTAGAGTTGAGGAGTTGACTGTAGTGGAGTTGAGTTGACGGTAGCGGAGTTGAGGAGTTGACAGTAGCGGAGTTGAGGACTTGACTGTAGTAGAGTTGCTGTAGCAGAGTTGAGGAGTTGATGGTAGCAGAGTTGACGGTAGAGGAGTTAACAGTAGCTCCAGATGCTAACTTAAAACACAATTTTCTGCATTTTCATCATATTGTTGTTTGTAAAGAGTGAATTGTCTGAAATATGACAGTAACAGAGTCGACACATCATAATCAACTATTGACGTCTCCTAAACATTAATGAGAGAAGAATGAGTTTTCCGCCACAGAAAGTGACATTTGTGCAGCCCCAATCTGAAGTGTGTGTGTGCGCGTGTGTGTGCGCGTGTGTGTGCGCGTGTGTGTGCACGTGTGTGTGCACGTGTGTGTGCGCGTGTGTGTGCGTGTGTGTGTGTGCGCGTGTGTGTGTGTGTGTGCGCAGAGAACAGTGACATCACGCAGGCGCTGTCGAAGCTGACGGAACCGAGTACTGCTGTGCCGATACACAAGCTCTCCGTCTCCAGTATGGTCCACAGCGCCCGTAAGCGCATCCGCCGGCACCGCCGTGTCCCAGAGTCGCCACTCAACAACGACGTGCTCAACTCCATCTTGCTGGTAAAACACTGAGCATGCTGGGAAATGACACACACACCGCTCTGTTCACACGCATGAGGATTCTCTCATCATTGGCTCACACTCCACACTCATGAGTTTCTGCTGAACACAATGGACAGTAATAAAAATAAACAATCATCAGAATAATAAATACACATCACAGTTTCCACACTAAAAACACTTGATTTTATTTTTATAGGTCTACAAATTTAGCTAAATAATCTGCCAACAAGGAAAGCAGAGTAAACTTGTTTTGGCTTTAAAATAAGATTGTTCTACTCACCCCATTGGCTGATTATTTAGCTTATTTTAATGAAAAACTCTCTTAATTTTTGATGAATTTTTTCTGAAAACAGGTCAGTAGTTTGTGCTTGTCTAGAAAATGTGTCTTGATTTCAGAATGTTTAGATTTTAGACTAGAAACAAGTCAAAACTCTAATAAAAGCATTATTGCAGTGTGTTTGCAGTGGGGATGTGAAGTGCAGATCCCTGCTCACACTAAAGGCTAATACTACTCACAATGCATTGTGCATTAGATGTCAATTCGATTTGAACTACAAACAGAGGTAAAAAGTGTAAATAAACTACAAACATGGCGGATATGCAAGACTCAAGTATTAACTAGAGCCTAAAGGAAGATATTTATTTCCTGTTTTCTGTCATGAAACGTTTACAGAGATGCATTTGCTCAACTTCTCTCCATGAAACTCTCGTGAATGTCAGATTAACCTGCTGCTGATGATTCTGCAATATTGTAGATGATTAAATATGAATGATATTACGTGATGAGATGATTGACAGGTGCTGTAACTAAGCAACAGAACACCATTATAAAGAGGAAGCAGTTTGTCCTGAAGCTTGTCTACTCTTCAGTTACACACTCAACAGTCTGCACTATTAGTAGATAGTTTTAGCACATAAGGACACTAGGCAAACTGGGACACAGCAGTTGTTTTGGTCTTGTTATGGAATGATGTACCGCTTCAGAAGCAGAGCATATACAGCGTAATAATACAGTGAAATCAAACCATAAACCGTTTATTTGTGTTCTGCGGTGTGGCCTTCAGCATGTGTAGTTTACCTGCTGTAAAGTTAAGCAAACGTACAGATGCATTAGGGTCTGTGAACGCTGACGATGTCACACACACACTCCTGATTAATCACCATAAAGCAGTCTGATGTTTAACGCAGGTGTCTGTCTCTCATTGGCTGTTAGGTTCAGAGACACTCGCTGATTAAAACCTGCCAGATGATTCGCTCAGTGTATTTGCATATTTAGTTATTTAGGTGTCTGCAGCGGCTCCCAGTGAGTTTATCTCAAAATGTCCTTAATTAATAATCGTCATGTATACTCATTATTCACGTGTTCAAACACAAAGGAGGATCTACTGCAGAATGCTGGAAACAGTGAGGAAATTGTGTGAACTGTAGCTTTAAAAGATGTGTAATATTTATATTGTTTGTTTTATATGATCTACTGCGTTGTATTCTCAAATTAAATACATTTCTGATATGCTGAAGCTGAATGTTTGACATCACCGCTTTAGTCCTTAGTCTGTCACATCAGCAATCCCCCAACAATATGAAGCTGAAGAGCAGATTTAGAGTTCGTCTGGAATATTATAATGAATGTAAAAACTCCTGTGGGCAAAGTTATTAGCCTCTTTATGAAATATACTGTCGTCTGTCATACTGCCATCATGGCAAAGACAATGGAAATGACCTATTAGCAATTAAAACTAGTGTGTTTGAAAATCTCTTTAAAAAGCATCTCTCAAAGTTAGTCTCATAGCTGTTGAGGAGATGTGCTGTTCTAACATGCAGTGTGTGTAAAAGATGGACTAGACCTTGAGGTTTTATGTAGGACATATCTGTTTGATTATACTTTAAAAACATGGAAAGATGAGTGATTAAACTGAGATGTGTTTAAACTGTCGGTCTGTCTGTGTGTGTGTGTGTCTGTGTGTGTCAGTATCTGTTCCCTGATGCAGCTCTGGATAAAGCAGAAGTGACTGAGGTCAAACCACTGCAACACAGCCCAGACAGACAATCAGAGGATTACGTAAGTCTGAGCAAACACAAACACACACACACACTCATTCAGATTCACATTACAGATGCACTGAAACCAAAATTCTGGATGTACTTGGATGAACGTAAAGCTGGTTTTATACTTTCGTCTGGCGCCGCATCGCGCACCTCCGCTGACTGCGCGCGCACCTCGCGAAACGGACGAGGCTTTCATACTTGCCGCATTTGCCGTAGTGATATTCTTTAAAACGACAGGGGGCGCTCAAGAGAAACTGACCGTAAAGTCAGACAGATAAACAGAGAAGTAGGAAGTTTCCGGAACTACGTCATATCATTAATATCATTCAAGATTTTTAAACAAATTCTTTTTAATGTTTTTATAAATTATTTTAATGATTATAAAGATTTTTATAACTATTCAAGATTTTTTTAAACTGAAATTTGATGCATCACTTGCTTTTGTTCATATCTCGGACAGCTCTATCTATCAAAGTTTATTAAAATATCAATGATAACTGAACATTGGTTACTCTACAAATATATTCTTTATTATGGCAAGAATAAAAGCCAAAAAGAAAAAAAGCACACTTACTAAAATACAGATGTTTTTTAGATTTAGCCGTTCCTCAATTCAACATTACTGTCTGGCTAATTTCTGTCCTTTACTTATGCTAAAAAGGCAATAATGCTTCAACATTCCTGACCATGATCACCAATAAAGCCTAGAGAAACAGGCATCAGTGTAAACCGACATGTTCAAATATTCCTTTCCAGTTATCAAAGCAATAATTTGTTCATTTTTAGTTTTGTAACTATTAAATTGTTTTAACTTTAAAATTGTAACATATATATCAGTGTAAAACCTGTGATTGGTGGATAAACATATTTCTGTAATTGTGTACATGGGTCTCCACTTTTGCCATGGCCTCTTTTGGCTTTAACAATCCCTCTGGTTTTTCCAAAACTTTTAACATAAACGTTCCTTCTTTCCCACTGCTGTTGCTATTTCTAGCCAAGAATTATTGATCATCAGGTTCTCTCTATGATCACGGCTCATAAAGATGTCTGTAGTCGTACTGTTTCAGACAAAATCTCTTCAAAGTGTTTCATATTCAACTCAACTCAAACGCGGCGCCGCGCGCACTGTTCGCTCGAGTCTCAAAAAATGCCGTGCGCACCCCCAGCCGAAATCTTGTCGCGCGCACTCAAATTGAACTTCCGCTAACACCTCGTTGACGTCACATACGCCGCGCACACTCAAGCGAACTAGCGGACGCGTCGAGTATAAACCAGGCTTAACATTTCTGAATAGTGATGTAACGATTCAAATGACTCAAGATTCAATACGATTCACGATACTAACCTCACTAATCACAATTTTGTCCTGATTTTTTGTTAACATAATTTTTTGTTTTATCAAATGCTGCACTTATTTCTGCAGTAACTAAATTGGAATTTTCAAACAAAATCCAAATCAAACTCAAGAAGACTCTTTAATATAAACAAGCTAAAACGGTGACTGTGCTGGCATTTGACATATTTGTTAAACCGAAATATCAGCAGATCTGTGTGTTCTGGCATAAGCTGAGGTCTCTGCACATCTACACTGTCCCCTGCTGATGAACAAACTCCTTCACTGAGGACTGAGACGGCTGCTGTGGAGAGGAAAGCCTTTCCTAAAGCAGAGAGCAGTGTGAACAGAGGAGGTCAACAGGCCCTCTGCTCCAGGCGACTGAACACTGGCATAACACTGATTATAATAAATAACATATGATATTATTAGCAAATTATTAAAATGTGCATGAACTAATGTGAAAAGGAGAGGGTAAAATACTCTAATAGCTGCTTCTGTAACAGCAGAGCTTTCTCTTTCAGTCTGAAACACATCTTCACACTTTTGCTATGGAGACACTGATGCACTGCGTGATCTCCGCAGCACTTGTTGGAGCAAGCGCAGCTGCAAATCATCCGGTCCGCGTGGTTTGGCTTTTTAATTGTGTTTTTGCGTCTGTGACAGTAGTTTTTCACTGTGCTGTGCTGCCGTTTTATCTGCTTCATACTCGTTCTTCTGTTAGTGTAAGTAAATGTCTCTTTGCAGTATAAGTGTCTGGCGCACTTCACTGCTGTCATTTTATTCTGCCGCTCCACCTCCTGCTCGCCACTGATGTGCAGGTAAAGCGAGCTTGCGCCTGTAAACACAGCGCCCCCTCTGTTCAAAACATGTATCGCGATTCGTTCAACATTTCTATCGGTTTCAATCGTCACATACAGTGCATCTGGACAGTATTGACAGCGCTTGACTTTTTCCACATTTGCTTATGTTACAGCCTTATTCCAAAATGGATTAAACGCATGCATTTCCTCAACATTCTACACACAATCCCCCATAATGACAATGTGGAAAAAAGTTTTTGAAATTGTTGCAAATTTATTAAAAATAAAAAGCTAATATCACAGTAGTTAATAGTGTGAATTGTGTCTTAAACTGAAGTGTTAGCGTGTGATCTTGTGCTTCAGTTGAGCAGAAATAAACTGCTCTTGCCATTGAAATGAATGGGTTTCATAGCGCAGTGCCTTCTGTGTCCAGTGTGAACACCACTTCAGACC
>LR812527.1:69348036-69370081 GCA_903798195.1 Danio kyathit
CCCACTCACATGCGCAGACACACACACACACACACACACTCACTGACAGACACAAACACGCACACACTCACATTTGGGAACACAAGCACACACAGCCACGTGCACACAAACACACACACATAGACACGCACAAACAAGCAAACTCACACACACACTGCATACACGACTGCATATAATCTCTACACACACCTCTTTATGCGTGTGTGTGTGTGTGTGTGTGTGTGTGTGTGTGTGTGTGTGTGTGTGTCTTCTGCAGATGCTGAACTGCTGCATTGAGCGCAAGAAAGCAAGGGATGAAGGGAAGAAGAGCGGCTCGTCAGACGGGGGCCGAGACCGGAGTCGTGGGGTGCCGGAGGGAGCGGGGTCAGAGGGTGCGGGGCCCGCTGAGCCTGCTGGGAAGTCCTGGGACTCCTGGAGCGACAGTGAGGACGAGTTCTTCGAGTGTGTGAGCGACACGGAGGAGATGAAGGAGGACAAGGAGGAGGCGGAGAACAGGAGCAGGAGCAAACCTGAGGGACGCCTGCAGCCGCACGGCACACACACACTGCTGAACACACAGGAGCCGCTCTACATACCTGTCACACAGGTGAACACACACACACACAGCGAGAGAGTGTACTCTACAGTATAGAAACAACAGCCGCATTTCCACTGTCGGGCCAGTGCGAGCCAGGGCTTTTATAGGGCTGGGCCGGGAGGTTGAGCAGTGAGGCTGAAATCATGTCGTGTTTCCACTGTCACACAAATCCCACCCCTGAATCAAACATCACACAACCCGCCCAGTTTAGCGGGCATCTAGCAGATAAAGCACACCATCACATCATCACCAAACCATTAAACTAAAGACAACCCAAACAAACAGAGGATACGCACAGGCCTGTGTGTTTACATGCATTATATTCCTTAACCCCGACCGACTGTTGGCATCATGCATCGAGTGGTCTCGCCACTTACAGAGGGATGACCCAGCGCACAACCCATAATATAAACCCACAGAAATGTTCCGCTAATAACTCAGTATATAATGTGTTTTATAACATCCTCGTTTAGATAGACGCCGTCAAACATTCAGCCCAAATGCTCCAGAGAGACCTACAACATATTAATGTTCCCCCTGACTATATGACACTGAACAGGTGATTCCCCTTTATTGAAGACAATACTTTAAGGCTGCTGCAGATTATTGGGGGATCTTAAGTAAAGGAAACGGTTAAGTGTTTCAGGACGTAAGCGCTATAGCCTATATATCATTACCCTCAGCAGATATCCACTAATGGATTTACTCTTCAGTGTTTGGACTCTCAGTAGTGATTATTAACCCACACTGAACTGAGCTAAACTGAACTGAACTTAATCTCTGAAAACTGAACTGACTCTGTTTACATTCACTATAATCTTCCATGTGAAGCTGCTTTGACACAATCTACATTGTAAAAGCGCTAGAGAAATAAAGGTGAATTGAGTTAATAAAGCTCTACATTTAACATCTCATTTTTACATTTTTCCACGTCATGTAAACACATAAACACTTGTTTGAGGATATTTTTTACCTGCAGTATTCTCCAAAGCATTTGTAAAGCAGCGCTGCAGGACTGGATGAAAGAAGAGAGGGTACTTTCTGGTTTCACTCAGCCAATAATGCTCTGTTCACACTGTTTGATTAATATCATCATCTCCAAATACTTTATCAATTATATTTCAGAACTCCTCTGGTGTTTATTGTTTTTAGTAAATATCTCAACTCTTTTTTTTTCACATCGGCCTTTGTAAAATGAAAGTTGAAATGGTTTATTGTGTAGGAAACCAATCTACATTATAAGATCGATTAGGGATTTTATTAGCTCATATCAATGACTCGGATCTTGAAGATTCGAATCATTGATTCAACTCAATTGAGTCGGATTGAATCAGATCAAAGATTCAAACTTTATCTGAAGTTTGTCCCGCAAATAGAGACATCACATTTTACTAATCTTGTCTATATTATTTCCGTGGCCAACGATAATAACATAACACAGAATAGGGTTAACTTTTAGCAAGGTAACACGATCTATAGCTTGAGGCAATGACTTAGAAGCACATAAACAAGAACACAGTTCTTACAAAGGAGAACAAAGGTTTATTGAGCTACACTACTATACATGAGGCTAATCTACGTAATAAACAAACAACACAACACACACACACACACACACACACACACACACACACACACAGGCAGTTCAGAGGATGCAAAAGGAGTCGTCAAACAGTCCCAGACCATCTAGTATTTTGTACTAGATCTTAGAATCACCTGAGAAACCACAAAAGCAGAGATTTGACTCATCTTTAACGGCTTAAGAGCATAGGCACCAAGTCAGAAAGAGACAACACTTGTTGTGATACTTGCGAGTGTGTTGAACGTCTTCTTGATTCGAGTTTTCCCTCGCCGGGCTGGAGTGAGGAAACACGTGGCGCTCAAGGGTGGCTTCTCTGTGACGTCGCTGGGATTCCCGCTCGTGAGCGAGGCTCGTTGCCTTGGGTGACCGGGATAGTCGACTCTGCCGATTGTCAGTTTAGCGGAAGTTTCAGCGGTCCGAAACTTAAGAGGTTTGCATAAAGAGTTTGTGGTGACCCAATCGCGTGGTGGCGACTGGGGGCGAATGCAACAGCGGGCGTAAACCGGCTTGAAGCAAAAGGCGCAGATTTGGGGGCTGCCGTGGGTTTCAGATCAGTGACCTGATCTGGTCCATCCCTCATGACGCTGTCACCCAATGAGCAGTTGCCATGAAGGGTGGGGCCACGCCCTGTACCAGTGTAATCAGGTTTAATCATTAACCAACTGCAAGAGACTTCACGTGGTAAAATCTCTGGTAAGATTGTAACTATCTGACATCAAATGTTACAAGACGAATACTGTTCATATTACTACATTCTCATTTACACCAATGTATTGCAAATAAAGAAAACTTTGATTCAACACCAAACACGAAGCATTTCAGACACATACAGATCATTTTAGCCTGTTATAAGTGTAAAACCACACATTATTAACCTGGATGGTTGGAATAAACACAGCACATAAGGAAACCTATAATGTCATTCAAAATATCAAATTTTGCCTTGGCTGTAACATGTAAGAGAATTGTATTTCTTAAGTGTCTCATTCATTTCTTTGTCTCTGAATTCTGTCCATCTGGCTGAAATTAGAATGTCTCGAGGGCGAACACATGGCCACCAAAACCACAAAACTGGTCAGTCAAAGGTCTCATGATGCAAAAGTCTTGTGATGGGAGATCCTGAAAGCTCAAATTGTCTAGATGGTTAACGATTAACCAAAATTGCGGCCGCATCTCTGTCCATCTGGGCCAGAGTATTGGGGGAAGAGAGTCGAATGAATTGGCCCTCTTGTAATCCTGATGGTAGAAGGCCTGGAGCGAATGAAGCAATTTGCGCTCACAATTCCAAGCCTGATTCGAACTGGTTTTAATTCAGCGAGTCCCTTCAAATGTATTTGTATTGTATAGACCTGCACTGTTCTAGCTTTTATATTGGTTTATTTATTTAATGTGATTTTATTATACACCCCTATATTTGTAATTCTTTAAATGATTTCACTATAGCTTATCTAGATGTGACACTGTTGTGTTGAGCAGAAGTGGACACGTCATCTGTAGAGTTTTATGTCTTTCTGTTGTATTTCTAGTTTGTATAATCTCCAAAATAAAGAAAGAAAGAAACCCCGCTGCTTGCAGCATCAACAGAGCTGTGAAGCGAGCGCTCTTTCACCCGGTCTCTCTCTCACACTCACACACACATGCATCTAAGCGCACATGTTTCATGCACAAACACGCCTTTTAAACTTGACAGAAACTCTCGACAACCTTTACTGGCTGCTGCGTCTTTAATATGGTGTAAAGATTATTATGCGTTATTAAAACATCAAGGAGGACACAGCAGAGAAACATCACTCATCAAAGCTGCAGTAGGTGATCGTCTTCAGAGACATGTGCTGTTGTGCTGGCTGAAAGTCTCTCCACAGTCCAATAGTACTGATTACAGTAAATGTGTTTATATGTGTTTATATATTCTGGGTGAGGCAGAAGACTGAAACATGTTCATCCAATTAAAATAGTGTCTGGCCGACATCTCCCGTAATTCTGATACGGAGCTCAAACTGTCTGTCAGCAAATGGAGATTTGAGCTTCTGTGCATCTCTGTTCCCGCATATCCGCCATTAGCTTGTGCACGCCTGCATGCATGCCGCACGTTTACATCCATACGAGACAGTCACAGTCACGGTAAAACCAAATGCTGAATTGAAACTCTTTATAAATCTTGAATCAATAATGGAGTTGGAGGGCGACACAGTGGCGCAGTATGTAGTGCTGTCGCCTCACAGCAAGAAGGTCTCTGGTTCGAGCCTCGGCTGGGTCAGTTGGTGTTTCTGTGTGGAGTTTGCATGTTCTCCCTGCTTTCGCGTGGGTTTCCTCCGGGTGCTCCGGTTTCTCCCACAGTCCAAACACATGCAGTACAGGTGAATTGGGTAGGCTAAATTGTCCGTAGTGAATGAGTGTGTATGGCTGTTTCCCAGTGATGGGTTGCAGCTGGAAGGGCATCCGCTCCGTTAAGCATGTGCTGGATAAGTTGGTGGTTCATTCTGCTGTGGTGACTCCAGATTAATAAAGGGACTAAGCCGAAAAGAAAATGAATGAATGATTGAATATTGGTGTGAGTTTAGCTGCTGGAGGAAGGACGACACCATGGCTGAAGTGTTTCTGTTAGACAGGTCGTGTTCTGTGTTAAACTCTTTCAGTCACACAGAGCTGATGTAGATTGGGTTGTTATGAATGGGTTATCTGCACAGAAGTGTTGTTCAGACACTGAAATCTCCCGCTGAAAGACTGATGTGGCTATTCTCAGTTTCAGAATCAGAATCAGTTTCATTGCCAAGTGTGCTTCACACACACAAGGAATTTGTTTTGGCAACAGAAGCTTCCAGTGTACATAAAGTGACAAGTAGACAACACAAAATTAAATATGAGAAAAGAAAAAGGCGATAACATTAGACATTAAACAGAGATGCAGTTAGTCAAAAAGATCTGGATGTTGAATTGTATGTACAGATATGTTGTAAATGTACAGTTATAAGGTGCTGTGTACCAATGCGAATGGAGAAAGTATTGCATTGTATATTGTTATAAGGTGCTGTGTACGAGTGCGTATGAGAAAGTATTGCTTGTTTATTGCCCAGTAGGGGAATATTTAACTGTTCATGAAGTAGATGGCCTGAGGAAAGAAACTTTTCCTGTGTCTGGCTGTTTTTGTGCTTGGTGCTCTGTAGCGCCGACCAGCCGGTAACAGTTGGAACAGATAGTGTGCTGGGTGTGGGCGTCCAGAGTGATATTGCGAGCCCTTTTACTCACTCTGGAAGAGTACAGTTCTTGAAGTGTAGGAAGGGCAGTGCCAGTGATTCGTTCAGCAGTCCGGACTATTCGCTGTAGTCTACGGAGGTCAGTTTTGGCAGCTGAGCTGAACCAGACGGTGATTGAAGTGCAGAGGATGGATTGGATGACAGCTGAGTAGAACTGTACGAGCAGCTCCTGTGGCAGGTTGAACTTCCTCAGCTGATGAAGGAAGGGCCTTTTACAGCATCTATAATGTAGATTTATATTTAGTTTAACAACAGAACATCAGTAAATAGCTCTATTCCCCTAGCCTGCTTTACTGAGCTGAAGATGCTTTTATATTCACATTGGGTCATTTCTGATCAATGACAGCCTGTGACGCGCTCTCTATATTGTTCACCGCTGCTCTGAATATTCACTCTGATATAGCATGTCAGTATGGCTCAGTAATAAGTGTAATTCCTGCATGTCGCTGGCCGAGCACTAACTACATTTCTAACTGGCACTAACTACATTTCTAACTGGCGAATGACATGATCTAGTGGGTTGTCTGCTGTCATGTTGTGGTGCGCTTTCGCAATTTCAGGAGGCGTGACTTTGAAACAGTCCCTCCCCTGCCGTCCAAACATAATATGAGCATTTTGGCAGATCACCTACTGCACCTTTAAATTAAATCTTCATTATTTTATGCAGCAGCCTTACATTTAAAAGAGAAACATAAGGGCGATCATAAGCTAAAAGCCTCCTAACCTACAAGGTGTTTTATGGAATAGCCATAAAACTAGCATCCATCTAGCAAAAATCTTAAATTGAGCAGCTATATGTTAATCTTTCCCTTATTTATTGATTGATTTGTTTGTTTGCTGCATGTACTCGTGTGCGATCGGAAAACTAGTGTAATGGCGGCGCACCATCTTTACCAGACTCAGGCCAAACTCCACCTCTCATTTCACTCCGCCCCGAAGCCCCTGCTGGCCCTCTTTGGCCCAAGGTATTAGGCGGGGCCAAACAAGGCTGACCCAGAGAAAGCCCTGCTTTGGCCTAATCAGGCCCCGGAGGTGACAGTGGAAACGCGACTGGCACTGGCTCGCTCTGGCACGCTCGCTTTAGGCGCGATAGAGGAAACATAGCTATTCGAAGCCAAAGTCCCCACAACTGACAGAATCAGGTCTGTGTGTGTGCTGTAGGAGCCGGCGCCCATGACGGAGGACCTGCTGGAGGAGCAGTCGGAGGTTCTGGCTAAACTGGGCACATCAGCTGAAGGAGCTCACCTGCGCGCACGCATGCAGAGCGCCTGCCTGCTGTCTGACATGGAGTCCTTCAAGGTGACACACACACTCTCTCTCTCACACACAGAGCTCACCTGTGCGCACAGATGCAGAGGGCATGCCTGCTGTCACACATGGTGTCCTTCAAGGTGACACACACACACACACACACACTGTCAGTCTCTGTCAGCTGTAATCACTGAGCACTGGTGTGTCCAGAGTATGATCACGACTCTGTCAGGACATCAGAAAACACACATTCTGCTTTAATAAATCATGAAAAGTTCTGCTGCTGTTATGAGGAGGGGTGTGTGTGTGTGTGCGTGTGTGCGTGTGTGCGTGCGTGCGTGTGTGCGTGCGTGCGTGCGTGCGTGCGTGCGTGCGTGCGTGCGTGCGTGCGTGTGTGCGCGTGCATGTGTGCGTGTGTGCACGTGTGTGTGTGTGCACTATTATTGTCAGCTCAAAATCACAGTCATGAATGGTGGCTGAGAGCTCACAGTGCCTCTACTTAAGAAAGCATGTCAATAGATTTAGCTTGACAGTTGAACAACTGATAGGATGTTCTGTATGGTTGCTAGGTTATTGGTAGGATATTCTAAAACCCCAAATCAGCATAAGTTGAGACATTATGGAAAACATTTAGGGACTGAAGACAGCCAAGTGATGAAGTGTTTCAGGTGTAATTCTGTCCCATTCTTCCTGCAAACGAGTCTTAAGGTGGGCAACGGTACAGTTTCTTCATTGTGGCCTTCTGCGCTTCAAAATGTGCCACACATTCTCTATTGGAGACAGGTCGGGACTGCAGGCAGGCCAGTCCATGACCTGTATCCTCTGATGCATCACAGAAGGGCAAGTTACCTTTGCCAAGGGCACCGACACAACCCCAGACCATAACAGAGCCTGGCTTCTGGACTTGTGACTGGTAACAGTCTGGATGATCCTTTTCTTCTTTAGTCTGGAGCACACAGTGTCCATTTCTCCCCAAAACACCTGAAATAGGCAAAGCAAGTTTATTTCTTTAGCACATTTCACACACAATGGTAATTCAAAGTGCTTTACATAAACTAGAATAAAAGAGACCAGAAAATAAAATGATTAAAAGAGATGAAAACAGATTAAAATGTGTTAAACAGGTTATAAAAGAATGAAAAAGAAGAGAAAGACACAACAGTGTGATCTGTGGGCTGCAGCACCATGCTCATTCAGTAAAGGCACAGCTACAGATGTGTGTTCAGTCTGAAAAACACCTGAATCACTGCTTCATCTGAGCACAGCACACGTCTCCACTGTGTGATGCTCCATCCCAGATGCCTCCGTGCCCAGAGAAGTGGATGGCGCTTTTGGACACTGTTAACATAGGGCTTCCTTTAGGCACAGTACAGTTCTGACTGGAGTTTGTGGATGTAACTCTGTATTGTGGTATTTGACAAAGGTTTACCACAGTAGTCCTGAGCCCATGTGGTGATCTGGCTTATAGATGAATGAGGATTCTTGATGCAGCGCCCCCTGAGGGGTCGGAGGTCACGGTTGTTCAGGCACTGAAACTCCTCTAGACTCCTTCAGTCTTTAATGATGTTCTGCACTGTTGAAGGTGAAATATCCACAAGTCTTCCTCTCTTTCTCTGAGGAACATTGTGTTCACACACAGCTCAATCATTTTCTCTCCGTATTTGTTATCAAACTGGCGATCCTCGGCACATCTCTGCTCCTAAAGGACTAGACCTTTATAATCACAGTCACCTGTTGACATCACCTGTGTCACATCACATCATTATTCAGCAGTTGACCTGATTACTGCACTGAACTGCTTCTGGAGTGTGTTATAGGCAGGGCCAGACGCAATCTGCGGACGTTTTTTGCTATTTCTGCGGAGAATTTTGGTAAAAATCTGCGGAATTCTGTGGAATTATTTTAGGAGTCTCATAACTAAAACCTTAAAATGTGAAATAAAAAATAATATCTTTTTTACTTTTATTTAATGTTTAAAATGCAAATCCAATTAGATTAACAGTATAGTTAACAGTAAGTAAATAAACAGAATTAATGATGGGCTAAACATCTGCAGAAATCTGCGCGCACAGATTCAGTGTGGGCCTAGTTATAGGTCTGAATTGCAGGAGAGGATGGAGATTGGTACTGCACGATTGCTATTGCAATGTCAGCCTGTGCAGTTATAGGACTGGAAAATGTTGTGATTATAGTAAATAAATACTAACACATGCTTTCTGAGAGCAGTTTTGTGGTTTCTGCTAACTAAACAGACAAAAATATAATTCATTTTCATTTTCGGCTTAGTCCCTTTATTAATCTGGGGTCGCCACAGCGGTATGAACCACCAACTTATCCAGCATATGTTTTACGCAGCGGATGCCCTTTCCAGCCACAACCCATCACTGGGAAACACTCATTCACTACGAACAATTTTAGCTCACCCAATTCACCTGTACCGCATGTGTTTGGACTGTGGGGGAAACCGGAGCACCCGGAGGAAACCCACGCCAACACGGGGAGAACATGCAAACTCCACACAGAAACTGACCCAGCCGAGGCTCGAACCAGCGACCTGAGTGCTGTGAGGCGACAGCACTACCTACTGCTGCCACTGCGTCACCATAAAAATCATATTTAGTAAAATTATTGTCTTGTTTTCAGAAATAATGAATCAAGTTTTTGCTTAAAACAAGCAAAATAATAGATGATATTTGGCTTAATTGAATGAAAAACTCGCCATTTTATTTCTGTGAACAAGACTATATTTTTTAACTTGTCTGGAAATGCTTCTTTATTTAAGAAGGTTTCTATATTTGGATGGAGTAAGAGAGAAACTGAAGAACAGCAGTTTTATTTGCTGACGGCTCATGTTGGATTGTAGACCATATGTGCAGGTTTGAGATGAGCATGATCAGATTATACCGCAGCACATCTCCTCTTAGGAATCCACTCAATCTGTCGTGAGCTTCACCTTTTAAAGAAGCATCATTCATTTCTATAAGCACCTTATCTTCAGTGCTGAATTCTCCCGCAGTGTTCTACTGTGGACAGACCCCAGAGATCAGCGCTCACTGAGCACAGCCTGATGTCCCTGTTCCTGCGCCGTGCAGTGAGAATGAACGCCGCGGGGCGAGACCCATGTGGAAAGGTGACATTCGGTGTCTGTTCTGCCTCGCTTTCTCCTGTTCAACTACCCTACAAACTGCTCTAATTTCCTGCTGCTGGTGTTCCGGCAGTGGCGGCGTCCGCTGTGAGCGCAGTAAATGGCCCCGTTAGCTGGAGATGGCCTCTAAATTTAGCTCAGCGCTGTCTGTAATTGTGCTTAGCCAAGCAGAATTTGGCATTTTGGCTTTAATTATCATCTCCCGGGGGCTGGAGAGCAGAATATGATGAATGTGGCGTCTTCAAACTCTGACGGCTCGCTCGCTCGCACACCCTCAAACCCTGAGCCGAGCTGAAGATGATGAAGATGACGGAGCGAGAGGAGGAAGAGCAGAATCTACAGCTTCACCAACAGCACATCTGGAGACTCGCTGCACTGAACTGTCCACTGCTGAGGGTCTCAGAGGGGTTTCTAGGCAGTTGGTTAGATGTTCTGAATATATTCTAGGTTGTTATTGTGATGTATGGTTGCTAGGCTGAAATATGTTCTAAATGGTTGCTATGCTGTTATTATGATGTGTGGTTGCTAAACAATTGGTGAGACGTTCTAAATGATTGCAAGGCAATTAATAGGATGTTCTAAATGGTTGCTAGGCAATTAATGAGATGTTCTAAATGGTTGCTAGGCAGTTGGTGAGATGATAATTGTTAGGCTGTTATTAACTAATAAAGTTATGGTAATTAATAACCTTCTCTTTTCTGATTTTGATTGTGATGCAGGTTACAAACAGAAATTATTGTGAAAAACGCTACACAATTAAACCTGAATATTCGATGTACGCTTGCTAGACTTCTCAAATGGTTGCTAGGCAGTTGGTAAGATGTTATAAATGGTTGCTAGGCAGTTGGTAAGATGGTATAAATTGTTGCTAGGCAGTTGGTAAGATGCTATAAGTGGTTGCTGGGCAGTTGATTAGATGTTAATGGTTTTTAGGCTGTTACCATGATGTATGGTTGCTAGGCAGATAGTAAGTTGTTCTAAATGGTTGCTAGGCTGTTTGAAAAATGTTCTGAATGGTTGTTAGGCTTTTATTATAGTGTATATTTTGCTAGGCACATTGTAAGATGTTCTAAATGGTTGCTATGCAGGTGGTAAGATGTTTAAATGGTTGCTAGGCAGATGGTAAGATGCTCTAAATGGTTGCTAGGCACATTGTAAGATGTTCTAAATGGTTGCTAGGCAGCTGCTATGATGAGTGGTTGCTAAAAAGTTGGTAAAATGTTCTAAATGGTTGCTAGGCAGATGGTAAGATGTTTAAATGGTTGCTAGGCTGTTACTACGATATATGGTTGCTAAACAGATAGTAAGGTGGTCTAAATGGTTGCTAGGCACATTGTAAGATGCTCTAAATGGTTGCTATGCAGATGGTAAGATGTTTAAATGGTTGCTATGCAGATGGTAAGATGTTTAAATGGTTGCTAGGCAGATGGTAAGATGTTTTAGATAGTTGCTAGGCTGTTACTATGATATATGGTTGCTAGACAGATAGTAAGGTGGTCTAAATGGTTGCTAGGCAGTTAGTAAGATGTTGTAAATGGTTGCTACACGGATAGTAAAATAGTCTAAATGGTTGCTATGCAGGTGGTAAGATGTTTAAATGGTTGCTTGGCAGATGGTAAGATGCTCTAAATGGTTGCTAGGCACATTGTAAGATGCTCTAAATGGTTGCTATGCAGCTGCTATGATGAGTGTTTGCTAAAAAGTTGGTAAAATGTTCTAAATGGTTGCTAGGCAGATGGTAAGATGTTTAAATGGTTGCTAGGCTGATACTACGATATATGGTTGCTAAACAGATAGTAAGGTGGTCTAAATGGTTGCTAGGCAGATGGTAAAATGTTGTAAATGGTTGCTATGCTGTTACTGTGATATATGGTTGCTAGACGGATAGTACGATAGTCTAAATGGTTGCTAGGCAGATGGTAAGATGGTCTAAATGGTTACAAGGCAGATTGTTAGATGTTCTAAATGGTTGCTAGGCAGATGGTTAGATGTTCTAAATGGTTGCTAGGCAGATGGTAAGATGTTCTAAATGGTTGCTAGGCGGATGGTAAAATGTTCTAAATGGTTGCTAGGCAGATGATTAGATGTTCTAAATGGTTCCTAGGCAGAGGGTAAGATGTTCTAAATGGTTGCTAGGCTGTTGCTATAATGAGTGGTTGGTAAAAAATTGGTAAGATGTTCTAAATGGTTGCTATGCAGATGGCTAAAGGTTGTAAATGGTTGCTAGGTTGTTTCTATGATATATGGTTGCTAGACGTATAGTAAGGAGGTCTAAATGGTTGCTAGGCAGATGGTAAGATGTTCTAAATTGTTGCTAGGCAGATGGTAAGATGTTGTAAATGGTTGCTAGGCAGATGGTACGATGTTGTAAATGGTTGCTAGGCAGATGGTAAGATGTTCTAAATGGTTGCTAGGCAGATGGTTAGATGTTCTAAATGGTTGCTAGGAAGATGGTTAGATGTTCTAAATGGTTGCTAGGCAAATGGTAAGATGTTCTAAATGGTTGCTAGGCAGATGGTAAGATCTTCCAAATGATTGCTAGGCAGATAGTAAGATGTTCTAAATGGTTGCTAGGCAGATGATTAGTTGTTCTAAATGGTTGCTAGGCAGATGGTAAGATGTTCTAAATGGTTGCTAGGTTGTTATAATGAGTGGTTGGTAAAAAATTGGTAAGATGTTCTAAATGGTTGCTATGCAGGTGGTTAAATGTTGTTAAATGGTTGCTAGGTTGTTACTATGATATATGGTTGCTAGACAGATAGTAAGGAGGTCTAAATGGTTGCTAGGCAGATGGTAAGATGTTCTAAATGGTTGCTAGGCAGATGGTAAGATGTTGTAAATTGGTTGCTAGGCTGTTGCTATAATGAGTGGTTGCTAAAAAGTTGGTGAGCGATTGTAAATGGTTGCTAGATAATTGGTAAAGTGTTCCAAATGGTTGCTAGGCAGATGGTAAGATGCTGAAATGGTTGCTAGGCAGATGGTAAGATGTTGTAAATTGGTTGCTAGGCTGTTGCTACAATGAGTGGTTGCTAAAAAGTTGGTAAGCAATTGTAAATGGTTGCTAGATAATTGGTTAAGTGTTCCAAATGGTTGCTAGGCAGATGGTAAGATGCTGAAATGTTTGTTAGGCAGATGGTAAGGTGCTGAAATGGTTGCTAGGCAGATGGTAAGATGCTGTAAATGGTTGCTATGCAGATGGTAAGATGCTGTAAATGGTTGCTATGCAGATGGTAAGATGTTTAAATGGTTTCTAGGCTGTTAGATAGTGAGATAAAGAATTGCTTGGCTGTTAGTATATTGTGTAGTTGTTAGGCAGTTGGTAAGATGTTCTGTAGGCTTTTATCGTACCTCTGCCAGTGAAAGTTGAGTTGAGCTCATATAGCAGTAGAGTCTGAAGGGGGCGGGGCATGTTAGACACTAGAGAGCATTTGATTGGTCGGAAGATTTGATGGGAAACTGAAGTATGAGGAGACGACAGAATAATCACTGATTGATTTAGGCGGACTAGACACTGCAGACTGTAGATGATTATGTCAGGGTTATATCTGCTACAGGTCTCTGTGTTGGAGACTCTAGACTCGAGATATCCTCCATACTAACACTGATACTAATATCACATTTGTTTTATTTTGATTCCACAGGGACTATAATATCTGCAAGTGCTGTAATCATGTTCAGTTATATTACTACAGTATATACCCATGTGTTCCACTTCAAAACACAAACACTGTGTTGAGCGTTTATTAAATATGTATTGAGGGAAATATACTGCGACACTCGTCATGAGGTTATTCCCTTCCTCTAGTCTCCAGCCCGTTGCTAAGGTGTTGTAAATGGTTGCTATGCTGTTGGTAGGAAGTCAGCAGCTCCTGCTTTGAGGACTGTTGTTCTTCAGTGTGTTCAGTGTTGTGATCTGACATGAGTGTGTGTGTTCAGATGTGTGTGTGCATCATTATATCTGCTCCGCGTGGCTCAGTAATTATGGCGTATGAAAGCATGCAGGACTTCAGCGACGGGCAGAAAGGTCAGCCTGTGGAAGTTTGTCTTCAGCTCATTTACAATAGAGCCGTGTGCTGAAGCTCACTGCAAAACACCATCACTCTGATTATTCAAGCGTGTGTGTGTGTGTGTGTGTGTGTGTGTGTGTGTGTTAATATAAAATAAAGCTACATGTGTCTCTTCATTTATTTGATCTAAAGTCCAGCAGAAACTGTTTAAAGTGCCTCTCTCTGTCTGTTTGAATAGATTAAAAATGTCTATTATTCCTGTGATTTTAGCATGATTGCTGCCGTCTCATGATCCTGCAGAAGTCTCTCTAACACTCATTTACTGCTCAAAAAACATTTATTGTTATTATGTTGAAAATGGCACTCAGAATACAGTGTTTAGCTGGAATAGAAACATTTAATTGTCTTTAATATCACTTTTGATCAATTTAATGCATTTTTTGCAAAAATTTCAATATATTTTTTTACATAAATAGTTTTTATTTGACAGATAAATGTGATCTCTCTCACACACACACACACACACACTCATCTTTTTAGACATCATATATAGCTCCAGTAAGTGCTGTGAGATATGATTTACTGTATATGCTAGTGTATTTATTAAGAGTGGTAATCACAGAATGAAGACGTTATATTATTTGTGCAACTGAGCAAGTGCTGGTCAAAGCAATGTACTTAAATGGTCAAAGCAAACTGACACTTGCACGCAAAATAACACACATGCACCCCACGCACCGCTCCTGCTTGATGCTGACACACTGCTCCCGGACCGGTGTGTGTCCCGGTTGTGAACATGCACACTGAAAAAGTATGAAACCGGCCTAACAGCTGTTATTATGGTGATCTTATTTAGACTAAGCATGGCTCCTGATAGATTTTTTTAGTATGAAGCAAAAAGGAGGGGTGATGAGGCAGGCAGGTAGACCTCATTTTCGGCCATGTGTCAAGTCTAAGACAACAGATAATTGGAGAGGGGTCTGGATGCAGACCTGGTGCAGTGCAATCTGAGCTGCATCAATGCTTTTTAATGCGCTCCCCTAACCCCACCCCTAACCCTACCCCTCACAGAGATGTCACTCACTCCGTTGAGTGCATTGTGTCTGACATTGCATCGCTGAGTGATCAATCTCAGCTTTATAAAACAAAACAATTTATGTATTGTTAATATGTATATATTAAAGGGTCACGAAACACCAGAACACATGTGTTGAGCTGTTGACAGTAATATCTGTGTCCCACGCTGCTATAAACACTATGAGCACACATATATCTCACTAAAGAGTGAAAATTGGTTGTTTTTACGTTATTTTGAGCGAATTCGTTCTTCCGGTTTGAAACGAATTTTTGAAGCTGCGTCACGGCCATGAGATACTTGCGTGTAAATCCAGTGTGGAGAGTGGCTGTATGTACCTGCGAGTACAACATGACATATCTGAGTGTGCGGCAATAATTCATGAGAAAGACTTTGTTCAAACCAATCAGCGCGCTCTATTGTGTATGACGTGCAACTTCATTAATATGCATGATAGCATCGAAGACTGTTTACACTGTTACAGTGTTCAGACGGCAGAGAGACGCCACGTTGTGTTGCCAAAACAAGTGTAAGAACAAGAATTTGGAGAGATGGGTCATCAGTGTTGCATTTATTAATGTGCTGCAACAAAGGTTTTGTTTTCATTTTCCCTCTATAAGAGCGCTGCTGGACTCACGTGTGGATTACAGTGCACGCGACACACGACAGAATGCGTTTGTAAGGAACATTTTTACCCGAGAGGTGATGAAAATCAACTCTCGGAAATGATGAACAATAACAAATGATGAAATCTGGATTTACCGCTCGTCTCCTTTTAATAAAAGACACAGTTTCAGTGTGATTTTCCTGTCGCTACAGATTTGGTAAGTGTGTGTGAGAGCAGTGCCCTTTGTTTAACCCAGATGGCAAAGTTAGTTCGTATGGTCAGCAGAGCTCTTTCAGTGTTTAAAGATATACCTCAGCCTAAAATGATTGAGTTACTCAGTTTACAGTATGTTAATATCACTGCAATATTACAGTACAATATTATAGACTGAAAGATCGCTGTAAATGCTGCTCTCCGAGTGTAAAAACAAATTACAGGATAGTCTATACACACACGGCTTTCTGACGCTACCTAGTGCATCTAAGTTACAGAGAAATGCAGAGGATTTTTTCTCCCATTCGCCGTGTGGTATCAAACACTCCATTAAAACTCCACTCTCCAGCAGTTCCTCACTTTCAATATCTGGTTTGTCACGGGCGACATGCAGGAAATATTCCTGAATCAAAAGTGAAAGTGCCAAACTGCAGTTAAAGTCCACAAATTAATCATTTGGCAAGTAATTGGATTACTGATGTCCATGTAAACACAGTCACTGTCTTTCTCCCCTGTGTCTGCATGCCCAAACGGAAACTCTCATATTTATAAATCCTTCCCTCTTTCCCTCCCCCGACACTCCCACCTAAACAGAGCTGGACACGCCCACTTTCCTGACTTTTTCCAAACTAGAGGTGCTGCTGAGACAAGGGGGGGTTCATGGCCCTTTAAATAAATAGGTAGGGCGGGGTTTGTGGGCGGCATGCCCCAGTAGAGCTTTATGTCTAGCAAAGCCCCTGTGTATGTGTGTGTGTGTGTGTATGTATATATATATATATATATACACACATTTGTTATTTTTTGAGCTGGAAGGGTCATGTGACTGCAGTAATGTTGCTAAAAACTGAAATATTAAATATTTATTAGGTATTATAGTTAAAGTCTTTAAGAATTGTGCTGTTTTTGCAGTTAAATAATTATTAAATAAATGCAGGCTTTGTGAGCAGAAGAGACTTAAAGAAAACAAAAATCTGGCTTTTTTATATTATATAGAATTGTGTGTGTGTGTGTACTTTTAAAATGTGTGTGTATGCATATATATTGTTTTTATGAATTATAAAATACCAAAAATGCTAGTAATGGTGTTAAAATACAGCTTAATTAACATTTTTAAAGGCCAGCTATTATGCAGAAATGACTCTTATGCAGGGTTTAACCCCAGTAGTGTGCGTGCGTGCGTGTGTGTCAGCAGTGTGTGAGTATCTCCAGCAGCCTCTAATGGTCAACAGTAATGAATTGTGTTTGTTCTAATCAGACTTGATGAAAACAGTCTGCAGAAACACTTTGATTGACATTCTCTCTTTGTATGTGTCATCAGAGGGGGAAAGCCCCGCCCACTAGTGCTCATCTCTCTATCTCATTAGCATAAACAGCAGCCCTGAGTGAGAAGCAGCCATCTTTGTGTTCTTAGTGTGCATCATGACATTAACCGTGTGTGTGTGTGTGTGTGTGTGTGTGTGTGTGTGTGTGTGTGTGTGTGTGTGTGTGTGTGTGTGTGTGTGTTCCGCAGGCGGCTAACCCCGGCTGTACTCTGCTGGACTTCGTGCGCTGGTACTCCCCCAGGGATTATGTGGAGGAGCAGGTGACGGATGCAGAAGGACGGGTGGAGGTTCGAGGAGAGCTCAGCGCACGCATGAAGATCCCCGGAAACATGTGGGTGGAGGCCTGGGAGACGGCTCGCGCTATACCCGCACGCAGGCAGAAGAGGCTGTTCGACGACACCAAAGAGGCTGAGAAGGTGTGTGTGTGTGTTTATATCGCAGCATTTAATTCAGGAAGAGCATTCTGCAGTTTAGGGTCTACATGAGTCTACATGGTGTTCAGGCTAGACATGGGATGATCACTGTTTTCAAGGTTTACCGCGGCTTGGAAAAGTCAAGATTTTCCATCTGCCAACATGTTCTGTTATAGCGTTCCTGAGGTATGTGTAAGATCTGTTGTTTGTTTTATGACAGCAGTATCTCCAGCAGAACAGATCTCCGGCAGATGCCGTTTTCAATAGTAAAGAAATCAGTGTTTTTGAAACTAATGAAGACAGCAGAAGTCAATCATTCATTTTCATTATTCAGCCGGACATCTTTACCGCTCTAAAACATTATAAATCTTTCTCAAAGTAAAGTATATTGGCTGTGTCCAGATCGCCCACTACTCAACCGATAGAAAAGTGAGCTCTATACAGTATGAATGTAGGTAGTATTAATGAAGCTCAGATGTACTTCGGATGCTATTTTGTCATCATCACGTGACCTACCCGCTTCATCTCCCTTCATGATTACTCTGGCGGTGCATCATGGGTAGCGTAGCGTCCATTAGATGCACTCTTCAGAATCTCCCTGGAGGCAGTGGGTCATCCGGGAACTTCTCACATACTGTTTTTACAAGGCTATGAAGTCAGACACACTGCTCGGCTCACATGCTGTCTTTAGTGTACTATATAGTGTTGTTTTTTACCCAGATATATAAACAGAAGATATTCTAGAGCAGTAATCACAATACTGTGAAACCCTCATATGTTTATTCAAGGGTATCATACTGGCAGAATCTTCCACCGGCCCATGCCTAGTTCAGGCTCAGGGGATGTAACCACCATACTGATAACAGGATTCATTGTGCAGGGCTTTAATATATATACTGTATACTTACAGTTAAAGCCAGAATTATTCTCCCTCCTGTGAATTTAGTTTTTTTCTTCAAATATTTCCCAGAGGATGTTGAACAGATTCAGGAGTTTCTCACAGTATTCCCTCTAATATTTTTTCTTCTGGAGAGAGTCTTATTTGTTTTATTTCGGCTAGAATAAAAGCAGTTTTTAATAGTTTTAAACCCATTTTAAGGTCAATATTATTAGCCTCTTTGACTTGCCTAATTCCCCTAACTTTACCCTAATTACCCTAGTGAAGCCTTTAAATGTGACTTTAAGCTGAACACTAGTGTCTTAAAGAATATCTAGTCTAATATTATGTGCTGTCATCATGGTGAAGAGAAAAGAAATCAGTTATTAGAGATGAGTTATTAAACTATTATGATTAGAAATGTGTTGAAATCTGTTAAATAGAAATTGAGGAACAAAATGTAAAATTAACAGGAGAGATGTGTTTATATATATATATATGTATGTATGTATGTGGAGAGAGAGAGAGAGAGAGAGAGAGAGAGAGAGAATCGTGGAGGATTTTCGCCACATTTAGTGACAGGATATTGTATACACACACGGCTTTCTGACGCTACCTACCGAGTCATCTAAGTTACCAAGAAGTGCAGAGGATTTTTCGTCTCATTCGCCGTGCGGTATCAAACACTCCATTTAAACTCCACTCTCCAGCAGTTCCTCACATCCAATATCTGGTTTGTCACGGGCGACATGCAGGAAATGCTCCTGAATAAAAAGTGAAAGTGCCAAACTGCAGTAAAGTCCACAAATTAATAATTTGGCAAGTAATTGGATTACTGATGTCCATGTAAACACAGTCACTGTCTTTCTCCCCTGTGTCTGCATGCCCAAACGGAAACTCCCATATTTGCAAGTCCTTTCCCTCCCCCGACACTCCCACCTAAACAGAGCTGGACATGCCCACTTTCCTGACCTTTTCCAAACTAGAGGTGTGAAAACACCCTGCTGAGACCATAGACTGTAAAAGATATGGACGTAGTATCCGTGACGTCACCCATAGGTTTCTGAACACTGCAAAAGAAGCCACAAGTAGGCGCTGGCCAAACCGTCGCCATTTTGTTAGCGCGTCATCACACCGAACGCGGCATACCAAATAAGGGCAAAGAGGCGGAGAGTGAGTGGAGCTACAGACGCATGCTTGATTCTAAGCCTTTTGCTTAGACCTGGATTAAAACAGATTTATTCTTTGGGAGAACGCTTAATACTTCATTACCTGTGACTCGTTTGTGTTCTGACCACATGTGCTTGGTTGTACACTATATCAATAAAGTGTTTAGACTTTTAAAAGCACTGTTGTAACACATTGAGCCACTAAGCATTGTTCTTATGATGTTTTTCGGCAGGAGGAAAACGCGAATTACTATCAAACACTTCAGATATAGTCTGTGTTAGTAAATGCAAGGCTGTTTATAAAAATCCAGCACTAACACTGTATGACAACGCTTCAGGTGACTGTTTTATAGCCTACAGCTAATCAATCTGTCAGATTCTGGAGTGCAATACTGATCTAAAGAACATTTAAATGATAAATGATCTTAAATAAAACAAATACATTAATAGAGATGGTATAGAAGTATATCATTTCACTCACCTGTGAAATGAAGGCAACTTGAACGGTTTGTAAGCACAATTAAGTCCACACATCATGCCATATCATCTGATAATTGCAGGAAATAATTCCAAAAGGCAAATGAAGGTGTAAAGAAACATTAAACAAAACAAATACACGATTTATTTGCAGAGCTCAGCGGCTAATTAGCCAGAATCAGCTGAGGTGACGAGACAGCGAGCAGCGAGGGCTAGCTGTCACTCAAGTGGCCACGCCCTTAATTATGCAAACTTAATATAACCTAATAAAAACGAAACGGATGAGTTATAAAAAAATTCACCCCCCTCAGAGTTGTCATGAAGGGTAATCATAGCTATATGCACCAAAGCCATCGTTTGTACCAGGCTGTAAACATGTTTTTATCAGCTGTAAAAATGGCCAATTTACCAATGCAGAAAGAAAGCCCTTGGACTTCATGGAGCCAGCCCCCCAAGGCGAGTCGATGAATTGCAGTTTTAGTTACTTCCGTATTGGCTTCCCGAGGGAGAGCGGGAGGTTGCCGCTTGGCTGAGACATAGGCCCCGTTTACACTAATGCGTTTTAGTTTTAAAACACATAAGTTTTGCTACGGTTACGCCATCCGTCCACACTACGCCGGAGTTTTCGAGCCCCGAAAACGGAGAGTTTTGAATTTGCTGGAGAGGCCGTTTTCATTCTAAAGCGCAGCTGCTCCGTCTCAGTGTAGATGAGGGAAAATGGAGACATCTGAAAACGGAGACATCTGAAAGCGGAGGCGTGGCTGCTGAGATTCACTACCTGATTGGGGCTTTTGGGTCATTGCGTGTCCTTCCCTTATTCGTCAAGCCCCTATCACATGACTATAACGCTACCGGAAGACGGCAGACCAGCCTTCACTGTAAACAACAGCATGGACACAGAAATGGGAGCGTTGTTTGCACGATTGTCCGTTTTGGGCTCCATTGTGCAGTTAAACTCTGCCTTTACTACAGCAGCTGCATATATTCACAAGAGGCAAGCTATTGTTCCAGCACTCGCTAATCGCTCGCGTTCATCGTTCAACCAGCGTTTGTTGACTAACAATAACCAAATGCCGAGCGAGACACATGCTTCCTGTTTATACTTGCATGCCCAGAGTGTGTGAATGGTCACGTGATATACGTTATTGGTGGAGTAGTGTGGATGGAGAGATGTTTAGAAACGCTAGATGAAACGCGAGTGTGGGACTTACAGGCTTATTCACATATTTCACAATAATGATAATAATAAATAAAAAGTCTTTTTTTAATATTAGACAACACTAGATGTTTCTCTCTCTGTCAGTGGCCGTTATAACTAGTACATTCTCTACGTGCTTCTGTCACTGTGTTTAATCCTTTCTGTGCAGGACTGTATGGTGTAGTTAATGCCACACCAACTGTAAAGGGTTTAATATTAGTAGTTCATTTTAAAATAATAATAGCGAAATGTTCATTAAGAGTTGTGTGCTGATGAGGTGAACGCCGAGAAAACCCGACTGCTCCTCCGTGACATTGGGATACAGGTATTACAAGATTATCTATATCACAGAATTGCAAATAAGCAGATATTATAACAATTTATCAATAAACACACACCTCGCTCTCTCGCTGTCCACGGCTGTGGTTTGCTGATCAACTGAAAAACTAAAGACAGGGAGGAGCCGAATTCTGCCGCCGTTTCCTGATCACATTTAAAGGGAACGAGGCCATAATTTAGTGTACAGTTTATGAGCTGATCGCAAAAGTTTTAGGGGGGCTGAGTAGAAATATAGGGAGGTACAGCCCCCCTAAAATAGGCCTAGCAACGCCCATGGCTCTGCGGTCAGTGTGTCCTGTTCATCCTTCACAGCAGCCAATGAGACGCAGGTTAGCTAGAAGTGGGTTAGAAAGCGAGGGGTAAAAACTGCGGTACTCTCTCTCTCTCTGTGTGTGTGTTTGTGTGTGTGTGTGTGTGTGTGTGTGTGTGTGTGTGTGTGTGTGTGTGTGTGTGTGTGTGTGTGTGGTGTGTGTGTGTGTGTGTGTGTGTGTGTGTGTGAAGGTGTCATTTCTCTGTCCTTCAGCTGTCTGCGGACTCGT
>LR812527.1:69370181-69377681 GCA_903798195.1 Danio kyathit
TAAGATGTTGTAAATGGTTGCTAGGCAGATGGTAAGATGTTGTAAATGGTTGCTAGGCTGTTGCTATAATGAGTGGTTGCTAAAAAGTTGGTGAGCGATTGTAAATGGTTGCTAGATAATTGGTAAAGTGTTCCAAATGTTTGCTAGGCAGATGGTAAGATGCTGTAAATGGTTGCTATGCAGATGGTAAGATGCTGTAAATGGTTGTTATGCAGATGGTTAGATTTTTAAATGGTTGCTAGGCTGTTACTATGACATATGGTTGCTAGACAGATAGTGAGATAAGGAATTGCTAGGCTGTTAGTATATTGTGTAGTTGTTAGGCAGTTGGTAAGATGTTCTGTAGGCTTTTATCGTACCTCTGCCAGTGAGAGTTGAGTTGAGCTCATATAGCAGTAGAGTCTGAAGGGGGCGGGGCATGTTAGACACTAGAGAGCATTTGATTGGTCGGAAGATTTGATGGGAAACTGAAGTATGAGGAGACGACAGAATAATCACTGATTGATTTAGGCGGACTAGACACTGCAGACTGTAGATGATTATGTCAGGGTTATATCTGCTACAGGTCTCTGTGTTGGAGACTCTAGACTCGAGATATCCTCGATACTAACACTGATATTAATATCACATGTTTTATTTTGATTCCACAGGGACTATAATAACTGCAAGTGCTGTAATCATGTTCAGTTATATTACTACAGTATATACCCATGTGTTCCACTTCAAAACACAAACACTGTGTTGAGCGTTTATTAAATATGTATTGAGGGAAATATACTGCGACACTCGTCATGAGGTTATTCCCTTCCTCTAGTCTCCAGCCCGTTGCTAAGGTGTTGTAAATGGTTGCTATGCTGTTGGTAGGATGTCAGCAGCTCCTGCTTTGAGGACTGTTGTTCTTCAGTGTGTTCAGTGTTGTGATCTGAAATGAGTGTGTGTGTTCAGATGTGTGTGTGCATCATTATATCTGCTCCGCGTGGCTCAGTAATTATGGCGTATGAAAGCGTGCAGGACTTCAGCGACGGGCAGAAAGGTCAGCCTGTGGAAGTTTGTCTTCAGCTCATTTACAATAGAGCCGTGTGCTGAAGCTCACTGCAAAACACCATCACTCTGATTATTCAAGCGAGTGTGTGTGTGTGTGTGTGTTAATATAAAATAAAGCTACATGTATCTCTTCGTTTATTTGATCTAAAGTCCTGCAGAAACAGTTTAAAGTGCCTCTCTCTGTCTGTTTGAATAGATTAAAAATGTCCATTATTCCTGTGATTTTAGCATGATTGCTGCCGTCTCATGATCCTGCAGAAGTCTCTCTAACACTCATTTACTGCTCAAAAAACATTTATTGTTATTGTTATGTTGAAAATGGCACTCAGAATACAGTGTTTAGCTGGAATAGAAACGTTTTAAGTGTCTTTAATATCACTTTTGATCAATTTAATGCATTTTTTGCAAAAATTTCAATATATTTTTTTACATAAATAGTTTTTATTTGACAGATAAATGTGATCTCACACACACACACACACACACTCACTCATCTTTTTAGACATCATATATAGCTCCAGTAAGTGCTGTGAGATATGATTTACTGTATATGCTAGTGTATTTATTAAGAGTGGTAATCACAGAATGAAGACGTTATATTATTTGTGCAACTGAACAAGTGCTGGTCAAAGCAATGTACTTAAATGGTCAAAGCAAACTGACGCTTGCATGCAAAATAACACACATGCACCCCACGCACCGCTCCTGCTTGATGCTGACACACTGCTCCTGGACCGGTGTGTGTCCCGGTTGTGAACATGCACACTGAAAAAGTATGAAACCGGCCTAACAGCTGTTATTATGGTGATCTTATTTAGACTAAGCATGGCTCCTGATAGATTTTTTTAGTATGAAGCAAAAAGGAGGGGTGATGAGTCAGGCAGGTAGACCTCATTTTTGGCCATGTGTCAAGTCTAAGACAACAGATAATTGGAGAGGGGTCTGGATGCAGACCTGGTGCAGTGCAATCTGAGCTGCATCAATGCTTTTTAATGCGCTCCCCTAACCCTACCCCTCACAGAGACGTCACTCACTCCATTGAGTGCATTGTGTCTGACATTGCATCGCTGAGTGATCAATCTCAGCTTTATAAAACAAAACAATTTATGTATTGTTAATATTTATATATTGAAGGGTCACGAAACACCAGAGCACATGTGTTGAGCTGTTGACAGTCATATCTGTGTCCCACGCTGCTATAAACACTATTAGGACACATATATCTCACTAAAGAGTGAAATAGGTTGTTTTTGCGTTATTTTAAGCAAATTCCTTCTTCCGGTTTGAAACGAATTTTTGAAGCTGCGTCATGGCCATGAGATACTTGTGTGTAAATCCAGAGTGGAGAGTGGCTGTCTGTACCTGCCAGAACAACATGACATATCTGAGGGTGCGGCATTAATTCATGAGAAAGACTTTGTTCAAACCAATCAGCGCGCTCTATTGTGTATGCGGCGCAACTTCATTAATATGCATGATAGCTTCAAGACTGTTTACACTGTTACAGTGTTCAGACGGCAGAGAGACGCCACTCTGTGTTGCCAAAACAAGTAAAAGAACTAGAATTTGGAGAGATGGGTCATCAGTGCTGCGTTTATTAATGTGCTGCAACAAAGGTTTTGTTTTCATTTTCCCTCTATAAGAGCGCTGCTGGACTCACGTGTGGATTACAGTGCACGCGACACGCGACAGAAATGCGTTTGTAAGGAACATTTTTACCCGAGAGGTGATGAAAATAAACTCTCGGAAATGATGAACAATAACAAATGATGAAATCTGGATTTGTCGCTCGTCTCCTTTTAATAAAAGACACAGCTCCAGTGTGATTGTCCTGTCGCTACAGATTTGGTAAGTGTGTGTGAGAGCAGTGCCCTTTGTTTAACCCAGATGGCAAAGTTAGTTTGTATGGTCAGCAGAGCTCTTTCAGTGTTTAAAGACATACCTCAGTCAAAATGATTGAGTTACTCAGTTTACAGTATGTTAATATCACTGCAATATTACAGTACAATATTATAGACTGAAAGATCGCTGTAAATGCTGCTCTCCGAGTGTAAAAACAAATTACAGGATAGTCTATACACACACGGCTTTCTGACGCTACCTACCTAGTGCATCTAAGTTACCAAGAAGTGCAGAGGATTTTTCGTCTCATTCGCCGTGCGGTATCAAACACTCCATTAAAACTCCACTCTCCAGCAGTTCCTCACATCCAATATCTGGTTTGTTACGGGCGACATGCAGGAAATGCTCCTGAATAAAAAGTGAAAGTGCCAAACTGCAGTTAAAGTCCACAAATTAATCATTTGGCAAGTAATTGGATTACTGATGTCCATGTAAACACAGTCACTGTCTTTCTCCCCTGTGTCTGCGTGCCCAAACGGAAACTCCCATATTTGCAAATCCTTCCCTCTTTCCCTCCCCCGACACTCCCACCTAAACAGAGCTGGACACGCCACTTTCCTGACTTTTTCCAAACTAGAGGTGCTGCTGAGACAAGGGGGGGTTCATGGCCCTTTAAATAAATAGGTAGGGTGGGGTTTGTGGGCGGCATGCCCCAGTAGAGCTTTATGTCTAGCAAAGCCCCTGTGTGTGTGTGTGTGTATGTATATATATATATATATATATATATATATATATATATATACACACATTTGTTATTTTTTGAGCTGGAAGGGTCATGTGACTGCAGTAATGTTGCTAAAAACTGAAATATTAAATATTTATTAGGTATTATAGTTTAAAGTCTTTAAGAATTGTGGCTGTTTTTTGCAGTTAAATAATTAATAAATAATGCAGGCTTTGTGAGCAGAAGAGACTTAAAGAAAACAAAAATCTGGCTTTTTTATATTATATAGAATTGTGTGTGTGTCCTTTTAAAATGTGTGTTTATGCATATATATTGTTTTTATGAATTATAAAATACCAAAAATGCTAGTAATGGTGTTAAAATACAGCTTAATTAACATTTTTAAAGGCCAGCTATTATGCAGAAATGACTCTTATGCGGGGTTTAACCCCAGTAGTGTGCGTGCGTGCGTGTGTGTCAGCAGTGTGTGAGTATCTCCAGCAGCCTCTAATGGTCAACAGTAATGAATTGTGTTTGTTCTAATCAGACTTGATGAAAACAGTCTGCAGAAACACTTTGATTGACATTCTCTCTTTGTATGTGTCATCAGAGGGGGAAAGCCCCGCCCACTAGTGACTATCTCTCCATCTCATTAGCATAAACAGCAGCCCTGAGTGAGAAGCAGCCATCTTTGTGTTCTTAGTGTGCATCATGACAATAACCGTTTGTGTGTGTGTGTGTGTGTGTGTGTGTGTGTGTGTGTGTGTGTGTGTGTGTGTGTGTGTGTGTGTGTGTGTGTGTGTGTGTGTATATGTTCTGCAGGCGGCTAACCCCGGCTGTACTCTGCTGGACTTTGTGCGCTGGTACTCCCCCAGGGATTATGTGGAGGAGCAGGTGACGGACGCAGAAGGACGGGTGGAGGTTCGAGGAGAGCTCAGCGCACGCATGAAGATCCCCGGAAACATGTGGGTGGAGGCCTGGGAGACGGCTCGCGCTATACCCGCACGCAGGCAGAAGAGGCTGTTCGACGACACCAAAGAGGCTGAGAAGGTGTGTGTGTGTGTGTGTGTGTTTATAATTCAGGAAGAGCATTCTGCAGTTTAGGGTCTACATGAGTCTACATGGTGTTCAGGCTAGACATGGGATGATCACTGTTTTCAAGGTTTACCGCGGTTTGGAAAAGTCAAGATTTGACATCTGCCAACATGTTCTGTTATAGCGTTCCTGAGGCATGTGTAAGATCTGTTGTTTGTTTTTAGGACAGCAGTATCTCCAGCAGAACAGATCTCTGGCAGATGCCGTTTTCAATAGTAAAGAAATCAGTGTTTTTGAAACTAATGAAGACAGCAGAAGTCAATCATTCATTTTCATTATTCAGCCGGACATCTTTACCGCTCTAAAACATTATAAATCTTTCTCAAAGTAAAGTATATTGGCTGTGTCCAGATCGCCCACTACTCAACCGATAGAAAAGTGAGCTCTATACAGTATGAATGTAGGTAGTATTAATGAAGCTCAGATGTACTTCGGATGCTATTTTGTCATCATCACGTGACCTACCCGCTTCATTTCCCTTCATGATTACTCTGGCGGTGCATCATGGGTAGCGTAGCGTCCATTAGATGCGCTCTTCAGAATCTCCCTGGAGGCAGTAGGTCATCCGGGAACTTCTCACATACTGTTTTTACAAGGCTATGAATTCAGACACACTGCTCGGCTCACATGCTGTCTTTAGTGTACTATATAGTGTTGTTTTTTACCCAGATAACAGAAACAGCAGATATTCTAGAGCAGTAATCACAATACTGTGAAACCCTCATATGTTTATTCAAGGGTATCATACTGGCAGAATCTTCCACCGGCCCATGCCTAGTTCAGGCTCAGGGAATGTAACCACCATACTGATAACAGGATCCATTGTGCAGGGCTTTAATATACAGTATATATACTTACAGTTAAAGCCAGAATTATTCGCCCTCCTGTGAATTTAGTTTTTTTCTTCAATTATTTCCCAGATGATGTTGAACAGATTCAGGAGTTTCTCACAGTATTCCCTCTAATATTTGTTCTTCTGGAGAAAGTCTTATCTGTTTTATTTAGGCTAGAATAAAAGCAGTTCTTAATAGTTTTAAACCCATTTTAAGGTCAATATTATTAGCCTCTTTGACTTGCCTAATTCCCCTAACTTTACCCTAATTAACTTAGTGAAGCCTTTAAATGTCACTTTAAGCTGAACACTAGTGTCTTGAAGAATATCTAGTCTAATATTATGTGCTGTCCTCATGACAAACAGAAAATAAATCAGTTATTAGACATGAGTTATTAAACTATTATGATTAGAAATGTGTTGAAATCTGTTAAATAGAAATTGAGAAACAAAATATAAAATTACCAGGAGAGATGTGTTTATATATATATATATATATATATATATATATATATATGTATGTATGTATGTATGTATGTATGTATGTATGTATGTGGAGAGAGAGAGAGAGAGAGAGAGAGAGAGAGAGAGAGAGAATCGTGGAGGATTTTCGCCGCATTTAGTGACAGGATAGTCTATACACACACGGCTTTCTGACGCTACCTACCGAGTCATCTAAGTTACCAAGAAATGCAGAGGATTTTTCGTCTCATTCGCCGTGCGGTATCAAACACTCCATTAAAACTCCACTCTCCAGCAGTTCCTCACTTCCAATATCTGGTTTGTTACGGGCGACATGCAGGAAATATTCCTGTATGAAAGTGAAAGTGCCAAACTGCAGTTAAAGTCCACAAATTAATAATTTGGCAAGTAATTGGATTACTGATGTCCGTGTAAACACAGTCACTGTCTTTTTCCCCTGTGTCTGCGTGCCCAAACGGAAACTCCCATATTTGCAAGTCCTTTCCCTCCCCCGACACTCCCACCTAAACAGAGCTGGACACGCCCACTTTCCTGACCTTTTCCAAACTAGAGGTGTGAAAACACCCTGCTGAGACCATAGACTGTAAAAGATATGGACGTAGTATCCGTGACGTCACCCATAGGTTTCTGAACACTGCAAAAGAAGCCACAAGTAGGCGTGGCCAACCGTCGCCATTTTGTTAGCGCGTCATCGCGCCGAACGCGGCATACCAAATAAGGGCAAAGAGGCGGAGAGTGAGTGGAGCTACAGACGCATGCTTGATTCTAAGCCTTTTGCTTAGACCTGGATTAAAACAGACTTATTACTTTGGGAGAACGCTTAATACTTCATTACCTGTGACTCGTTTGTGTTCTGACCACACGTGCTTGGTTGTACACTATATCAGTAAAGTGTTTAGACTTTTAAAAACACTGCTGTAACACATTGAGCCACTAAACATTGTTCTTATGATGTTTTTCGACAGGAGGAAAACGTGAATTACTATCAAACACTTCAGATATAGTCTGTGTTAGTAAATGCAAGGCTGTTTATAAAATCCAGCACTAACACTGTATGACAACGCTTCAGATGACTGTTCTATAGCCTACAGCTAATCAATCTGTCAGATTCTGGAGTGCATTACAGCTCTAAAGAACATTATAAATGATAAATGATCTTAAATAAAACAAATACATTTATAGAGATGGTATAGAAGTATATCATTTCACTCACCTGTGAAATGAAGGCAACTTGAACGGTTTGTAAGCACAATTAAGTCCACACATCATGCCATATCATCTGATAATTGCAGGAAATAATTCCAAAAGGCAAATGAAGGTGTAAAGAAACATTAAACAAAACAAATACACGATTTATTTGCCGAGCTCAGCGGCTAATTAGCCAGAATCAGCTGAGGTGACGAGACAAGCGAGCAGCGAGGGCTAGCTGTCACTCAAGTGGCCACGCCCTTAATTATGCAAATTAATATAACCTAATAAA
>LR812527.1:69387681-69477681 GCA_903798195.1 Danio kyathit
CGTGCTTGTGTGTGTTTTTCTTAATGCGTGTGTGTGTTTGAGGTCTGCTTGTAAAGAGGGCGTGACCTGTCTGAACATGAGGGTGGAGCTTATCTATAGAGTGTGTGTGTGTGTGTGTTAGGGAGTGCATTCTCAGAGACAAGAGGGGTGGGGCTGTGTCAGGCAGGGGGCGGACCTGAGCTGTCAATCGTGCATGGACAGGAAGGACCTGTCAGCAGAGTCTCCTGGTGCTCGTTAGTTCCCCAGGGGCCGCTCGGGGCCACAGCAGTCCAACACACACACACACACACACACACACACACACACACACACACACACACACACACACACACACACACACACACACACACACACACACACACACTGCCTCATTAAGAGGAGACCTGGAGCTGCCCGCAGGAGCACTCACAGCTGAGTGTGTGTGTGTGTTGTATGAACGGGTTGATTTCACACTCTTTCTCACACACTCACACACACACACACACACACACACACACACACACACACACTGTAGGTGTTCTCAGCATTTTGTTTCATTTCTCGTGAGATAGACGAATATGTTCAGGATGAGTCCTGCGCTGTGCTGTGTGTGTGATGATCTGCTGTCGGTGTGTGTGTGTGTGTGTGTGTGCAGGTTTGTGAGCAGTCTGCTGGAGGAGCCTGAGGTGTGTGTAAGTGGCGCTGGTCGAGGTCCTGCTGGAAACATCATACACAAGCTGTTCGTCAGCTCTCAACGGGTAAACACACACACACGCACGCACATACATAAACACACACACACACTCTCATGAACATAGACACTCTCACACTCAAACACAATCTCAGAAATATACGCACACACCCTCAGAAGCACACTCACATACTAACAATTTCACACACACACACACACTCACACACACACACACACATACTAATTCTCTCACACACAGACACTTACATTCAAATGCACACACACACACGCACATACATAAACACACACACACACTCTCATGAACACAGACACTCTCACACTCGAACACAATCTCAGAAATATACGCACACACCCTCAGAAGCACACTCACATACAATTTTACTCACACGCACGCATGCACACACACACACACACACACACACACACACACACACACACACACACACACACACACACACACTCACACACACACACAGAGCTAATTAAACACTCCAGAGAGAGAGAGATGAGATGTGTTTAAATAAAGATGAACGCATCTGAAGCTGTCCGTGTGTCCGTTGGTCCTGGCTGTAGTCTTGTGTTCTAGTTAGTGTCGCGAGCACTTCATCACACACATCAGCTCATCAGATTTACCTGTGAAATCAATATATCTGCCTGTAAATCTGACCTGGAGATCAGGTTTTCTACTTCAGTGTTTTTATTTTGGTAGGTCGTCCTGCAGGGTAAGACAACAGTTTAATCAATTACTACTGAATATTCATTTAATCATATAATACTGTACACGGATGAAGTCCAGAATAGCTCAACATGCTAATGAAACAAGTCTAAACCTGCTTAAATTAACAACATAACTGCATTTATACACTGAGCCTCCATCAGTCCCACAGTAGAGGCTCCATCCACACTGTGAAGTCCTCAGTATTTATAATACACTCCTTTACTGTATATTCCACAGAATAGTTGAATTACTCGCTTCATTCTTTGAGGAATGTCAGCGCTTCCTTCAGGGGTTTCATTCTTACACAGATTAAAAAGCATGAATGATTTTCAAGGTGTTCATAAGACTGTCCTTAACCCTTTATAATCATGATGAGTTGCATGTTATGTGTGTGAATGAGAGTTTATGCATGCTTATGACAACTCTTATTAAAGCTGCAGTAGGTGATCGTCTTCTGGAACATGTGTGAAAGTCTCTCCACAGTCCAACAGTACTGATTACAGTAAATGTGTTTATATGTGTTTATATATTCTGGGTGAGGCAGAAGACTGAAACATGTTCATCCAATTAAAATAGTGTCAGATCGATAATTCCCCTATTAAGATGCTTTTATATTCACATTGGGTCATTTCTGATCATTGACAGCCTGTGACGCGCTCTCTATGTTGTTCACCGCTGCTCTGAATATTCACTCTGATATAGCATGTCAGTATGGCTCAGTAATAAGTGTAATTCCTGCACGCCGCCGGCCGAGCACCAAGCATACAGTAGTGGCTTTAGGACAGCGTGTGAGAGAGACCAGCGATATTTGCATGCATGAAATATTGAACATTATTAAATTCAGTGTATCTGTATTTCTCTAGCGCTTCTACACTGCAGATTGTGACAAAGCAGCTGAACACAGAGGTTCTAGCAAACTGAAACTGTGTCAGTCCAGTTTTCAATTACAGGGAGTTTTCTCATAGAATTTCTCATAGCAGCTTCATTGGAGTTCACCTGTGGTCAATTCAGCTGATTGGACATGATCTGTAAAGGCGTACACCTGTCTATATAAGGGTTAACAGTGCATGTCAGAGCACAAACCAAGCATGAAGACAAAGGAATTGTCTGTAGACCTCAGAAACAGGATTGTCTGGAAGCACAAGGCTGGGGAAGGTTACAGAAACATTTCTGCTGCTCTGAAAGTTCCAGTGAGCACAGTGAGAACTGTTACCATCATCCGTAAGAGGAAGATGGAGAACCACCAGGACTCTTCCTAGAGCTGGCCGGCCATCTAAGCTGAGTGATCGGGGGAGAAGGGCCTTAGTCAGGGAGGTGATCAATAACCCGATGGTCACTCTGTCTGAGCTCCAGCGTTCTTCTGTGGAGAGAGGAGAACCTTACAGAAGGACAACCATCTGTGCAGCAATCCACCAATCAGGCCTGTATGGTAGAGTGGCCAGACGGAAGACACTCCCCACCTGGAGTCTGCCAAAAGGCATCTGAAGGACTCTCAGACCATCAGAAACTAAACTCTCTGGTCTGATGAGACTCAAACTGAACTCTTTGGAGTGAACGCCAGGCGTTACGTTTGGAGAAAAGCAGGCAGCGCTCATCACCAGGCTAACAGCATCCCTACAGTGAAGCATGGTGGTGGCAGCATCATGCTGTGGGGATGATTTTCAGCTGCAGGAACTGGAAGACTAGTCAGGATAGAGGGAAAGATGAATGCAGCAATGTACAGAGACATCCTGAATGAAGACCTGCTTCAGAGTGCTCTTGACCTCAGACTGGGGCGACGCTTCATCTTCCAGCAGGACAATGACCCAAAGCACACCGCCAAAATATCAATGGAGCGGCTTCACAACAACTCTGTGAATGTCCTTGAGTGGCCCAGCCAGAGCCCAGACCTAAATCCTATTGAACATCTCTGGAGAGATCTGAAAATGGCTGAACACCGTCGCTTCCCATCCAACCTGATAGAGCTTGAGAGGTACTGCAAAGAGGAATGGGCACAAATTCAGGTGTGCTGAGCTTGTGGCATCATATTCAGAAAGACTTGAGGCTGTAATCGCTAATAGCATCTGGCTGCAGCCTTTATGATGCAAGCTGAGATTGATCACTCAGCGATGCAGTGTCAGACACAATGCACTCAATAGAGTGTTTGATCCATTTTGGAATAAGGCTGCAACATTAACAAATGTGGAACAAGTCAAGCGCTGTCAATACTTTCCAGATGCACTCATAACTGAGTGAATGACATAACAGTTGTCATAAAAACATGCATGAAATCTCTGTCACGTTCATGACATGTGTCTTATAAAGGTGTTATGTCACTCTTATGAACACCTCTTCAAGGAAAGTGTTGTTTGTTTTAGACCTTGATGTGGGAGGTTTCCATCAGAGGCCTGTTCCCATAATTCACCTGCAGCTTCAGGGACATTAATCTACCGCATTAGTTCAGAATATTACTCCCGTCCGCTGGTGTCGTCTTCATCATTCCCAGGGTGCACTTGTGTTTAATGGTCCCAGCGTAAAGCGTAATGTGTCTGATCTGAGGGAACACAGCAGCTTTCCTGAACTCACAACTGTTGGAAATGCAGCCTGAAACTCTGCCTCAATTACCCCCCGCCACTGTGTGTGTGTGTGTGTGTGTGTGTGTGTGTGTGTGTGTGTGTGTGTGTGTGTGTGTGTGTGTGTGTGTGTGTGTGTGTGTGTGTGTGTGTGTGTGTGTGTGTGTGTGTGTGTTAAATTATAGTCTGTGTGTTGCCAAGCTGCAAATAGAAAGGCAATAATTATCCCAAGCATCCCCATGTAAATCATGTGAAATCAGGGATTCAAATGAGCTGAGAGATCCTGGAGAACAGCAGAGCGCGTGGAGGAGTGTGTATGTGTGTTAGTTGGTCTGCGATTGTGTTTGTGCATGTGTGTTTGTGCTGGCATGTTTGTGTGTATGCATATGTTTTTTAGTTTGTGTGTGTTTGTGGGTATTCGTGTGCCTGTTTGTATATGTGTGTGTGAGTGTGCATGCACATGTGATATTTTGAGTGAGTGTGTGTTTTGTATGTGTGGGTTTATGTGTCTGTGTATGTGTGTGCACATGTTTGTGTGTGCCTTTATATATGCGTGTTGCATGTATGTGTGAGCATTTTGTATGTTCATATTTGTGTGTTTGTGTCGGTGCGTGTGTGTGAGTGTGTGTTGTGAGGTCGTCTCCTGCTGCTCAGTCTCCGCACGCTGCAGCATGTCTGAGTCCTCACAGATGCTCTGATCTGGCCTTTTGTTTTCTCTTCTTCTTCTTTGTGTGTGTGTGTGTGTTTTCTCTGCTGACTCCGCTTGTCTCTCACTCTTGTCCAGTTGGCCGACTCCAGTGACGAGGTAAACATCTGACACTATAGTCAGAGATATATGTATATTAATATATAATCCCAGAGCAGAGCTGAATGTGTGTTCCAGTGGTGCGCCTGTCTCTAACCGCTGCTCTCTGCTTCATGCAGGGCTTCCTGGTGGACGTGGAGGTTTGTTGTGTTGTGCTGTAGACCGACAAAGTGTGTGTGTGTATGTGTGTGTCACAGTCATCTCAGCTCATGTGTAGTTGTGTTTCTTCTAGGGCTGCACAATTTATCCACACATTACCGTTATAGCGAGTATAGTATCTTCAATGTTCATATAGAAACGTGCAATACATTTAATTCATTTATAAATAGGCTGTTTATCCAATTCTGACTTTAGCCCCGCCTCTCCAGCAGCTGCTGAAGGTAGAGCTGGAAATAAACTACTGATTAACACTAATCTGAATTACACTGAGCTTTCAGCCACTCGTGGAGTTTTAAAGGTGCGGTATGTCAGTTTGATGACCAGTGGTTGAATTAGGTATTGCACTCCTTGGTCAAAACACATGCAAGCGCAGGTTGCCAGATTGAGGACCAACAGGAGCAAGCCTGACAATCCTCAGATCTAGAAAATGAAATAAACCGCTGAAACTGAAACAGTGCAAACCAACACATATCAGTGATTCAGCATCTACATTTAATCATGTTCAAGAGCTTTAATGTGTATTCATTAGATTATAAAGCTCACCATTGTGCTGGAGTGCAGTGAGTGCACTATTCTGTGCTTCTGAATGGCTGTGTTTACATTTCTGTGGTGTTTAGTCTGGTGCAAACAGCCTAATTGCTCATCACTGCGTATCTCATCATGTAGTGTATTGTTAGGACACCCGATTACAATGTGACCTGCTCACCTAATGTTTATGCTCCTAATATTTATACTATTTGCTAATTAATAACCTCATGTGGAACTCTGAATCTGCGTCTCATTTCAGAGTCCGCTACTGTCCACCGTAGGTCGCATTTCAGTAACGGACGCACGCTCTGAGAGCCTTCCTGACTGAATAATTGAAATACGCTGTTTTCCACCATCTGGCAACCCGGGGTGCTGAAATATAATTGGCTAAACTGGCATTGGGCGGGTTAAAGATACCAAAACAAAGACAGCTGTTCCGACACGTAACACACATGTTCACAGCAGAATATCTGACTTCAGCATTGTGTTTCAGATAAACAAGAATGTTCACTGAGCATGTTTCTGAATATCTGCACACATATGATGCTGTTTTTATGATGCAGAAGAGTCAAACACTGACATTCAGCACCTTTGAATGTCTGAAATGTTTGTTTTTAGATTTATTTAGCTCAGAAAAGTACAGTGCATCTGGAAAGTATTGATAGCGCTTGACTTTTCCCACATTTGTTTGTTACAGCAGGGGTGTCCACACTCAGTCCTGGAGGGCCGGTGTCCTGGAGAGTTTAGCTCCAACCCTAATCAAACACACCTGAACCAGCTGATCAAGCTCTTATTAGATATACTAGAAACTTCCAGGCAGGTGTGTTGAAGCAAGTTGAAGCTAAAGTCAGCAGGACACCGGCCCTCCAGGACCGACTTTGGACACCCCTGCGTTACAGCCTTATTCCAAAATGGATTAAATTGATTTATCTCCTCAACACTATACACACAATCCCCCATAATGACAATGTGAAAAAAGAGTTTTTAAAATTGTTGCAAATCAAAAACCACATGTACTCAGTATTCACAGCCTTTGGTCAATACTTTGTTGATGCTCCTTTGGCAGCGATTACAGCCTCAAGTCTTTCTGAATATGATGCCACAAGTTCAGCTCACCTGAATTTGTGCCCAATCCTCTTTGCAGTACCTCTCAAGCTCTATCAGGTTGGATGGGAAGCGACGGTGTTCAGCCATTTTCAGATCTCTCCTGAGATGTTCAATAGGATTTAGGTCTGGGCTCTGGCTGGGCCACTCGAGGACATTCACCGAGTTGTTGTGAAGCCGCTCCATTGATATTTTGGCGGTGTGCTTTGGGTCATTGTCCTGCTGGAAGATGAAGCGTCGCCCCAGTCTGAGGTCAAGAGCACTCTGAAGCAGGTCTTCATTCAGGATGTCTCTGTACATTGCTGCATTCATCTTTCCCTCTATCCTGACTAGTCTTCCAGTTCCTGCTGCTGAAAAACATCCCCACAGCATGATGCTGCCACCACCATGCTTCACTGTAGGGATGCTGTTAGCCTGGTGATGAGCGCTGCCTGCTTTTCTCCAAACGTAACGCCTGGCGTTCACTCCAAAGAGTTCAGTTTGAGTCTCATCAGAGCAGAGAGTTTAGTTTCTGATGGTCTGAGAGTCCTTCAGATGCCTTTTGGCAGACTCCAGGCGGGTAGTGTCTTCCGTCTGGCCACTCTACATACAGGCCTGATTGGTGGATTGCTGCACAGATGGTTGTCCTTCTGTAAGGTTCTCCTCTCTCCACAGAAGAACGCTGGAGCTCAGACAGAGTGACCATCGGGTTATTGATCACCTCCCTGACTAAGGCCCTTCTCCCCCGATCACTCAGCTTAGATGGCCGGCCAGCTCTAGGAAGAGTCCTGGTGGTTCTCCATCTTCCTCTTACGGATGATGGTAACAGTTCTCACTGTGCTCACTGGAACTTTCAGAGCAGCAGAAATGTTTCTGTAACCTTCCCCAGCCTTGTGCCTTGAGACAATCCTGTCTCTGAGGTTTACAGACAATTCCTTTGTCTTCATGCTTGGTTTGTGCTTTGACATGCACTGTTAACCCTGGGCCCTTATATAGACAGGTGTATGCCTTTTCAGATCATGTCCAATCAGCTGAATTGACCACAGGTGAACTCCAGTGAAGCTGCTGAAACATCTCCAGAATGATCAGTGAAAACAGAATGAACCTGAGCTCAATGTAGAGCTTCACGCCAAAGGCTGTCAACACTGATGTACATGAGATTTATCAGCTTTTATTTTAATACATTTGCAACAATTTCACAAACTCTTTTTCCACATTGTCATTATGGGGGATTGTGTGTAGAATGTTGAGGAAATAAATAAGTTTAATCCATTTTGGAATAAGGCTGTAAAATGTGGAACAAGTGAAGCGCTATCAATACTTTCCAGATGCACTGTACACATGACCTGTTTATTTGAGTATGATCATTACAAATATAGTTTTTTTATTGCTGATTAAATGAGGGGCGTTCCAAATTGCATATATGCACTATTCTACACCATTTTATAGTGTAAATAGAGTAAGTAGTGCATTCACACTGAACACTGTAAACAGAATAAGTGCACTTTATAAACCTGGATGATGCACTTCTTTAACTGATATAAATAAGTGTGTAATGTTGAACACTTCACACACTCAACGCTCACAGCTTTACTCATGTAGACGAAGGGGAGGGGCTACCGATGAAGGGGAGGAGCTATCAGACTCTGAGGTTGGATTATTTGATTTATTTTGAATTGTGAAAGAAAAATTGTTAGTAAAATTGTTCCATTTGAGACCACTAAGCTCTACACGGTTGAGTGTGTGAGTGCATGTACTGTGTGTCATTTGCAGCTATAGTGTTTATAAAGTTAGTTATAGCAGTCCAGTATTCCAGTATTGTGCAACTCTAGTTACTGTAGTGCTCCTTCCTCAAGCTTTCTTCCTCAACAGCCTCTTTATAGATATAAAAAACAGTCTGATCACTGCGCTTGAGTCTGCAGTGTGGGATCAGAAAATGAATTTAGTCTTCTCGAGGATGAATATTGATGCAGCAGTTCAGATGAAGTGGTCAAACACGCATTCGGCTGCATTGCTAATGGCATCCGCTAAACACACTCATAAAACAATCTTATTTTAATCATTGATGAGCTTAGGTCTTGTATTTTAAGTGAAAACAATATATAAACTAGTATGTTAACATGTTTACATATGCAAAAATAAAGAGGTATTTGACTGCAAATGATATTTTTGCAATAGTCCATGGCTGCTTCCTTCTCTTCAGGGTTGGTACGGGTGCTGGAAATGCTGGAATTATAATCTAGTGTTTTCAGGGATTGAAAAGTGTTTCGATGTTGGATCAAGAGCTTGAAAATGCTTCAAAATTGTGTTGCTTTCATAATATTTTGTTAGTAAATAGGTAATGCTAATTAACTATTGATACAAACAAATATGTTTCCCAGTGCTGGGTTGTGTCTGGAAGGACATCCACTGTGTAAAACATATGCTGGAAAAGTTGGCGGTTCATTCCGCTGTGGCTCTGATAAATCAGAGATTTAGCCAAAGGAATATGAATGAATAAATGGACAGATATTGCTTTTGCAGTAGCGTGATCTGGTCTTTTTAGGTTTACAATGACAGCAGTGTGATGTTGGGCTTGGGGCAAACATTTTCCCCTTAGAATACTATGCTGTAGTACTGCACAATACAATAACAAATAGCATCTGATGAACTATATAGATGTATGTAAATATGTAATTTTTATTTGTAATGTGCTGGAAAGTCTGAAAAAGTGCTGGAAAGTGCTTAAATGTGACATTGAAAAATGTGAAAGAAGCCTGTCTCTTCCACCAGCAGCTCACGCAGCACCAGTCACTGGTGTTTCTGTTTGTAGATTATGAGAATTGTAGTAAACCTCTAGCGCGTTCGTTTAGTTTGAGTGGAGTTTACTACACAGAGCTCTGCAGAAAAGGTTTTAAGTTCAAGTTCAGTTTAATCTGTTGTTAATGACATGGAGATGATCATGTGATAATAACAGATGCTTGTGTCACTTCTCACTGAACTAAAGCTGTTGCAAAACTGAACAACATGCACTACCTGACAAAAGTCTATCCAAGTTTTAGGAACACAAATAATAACTGGTCTTCTAGTTGATGATTTAGTATCAGAAGTGTCTCTATGAAAGGCAAAGGCCTCTAGATTTTGCTTATTTGAGCACAATAAAATCTGATCATGTGTTGATGTTGAATGATTTCATTAGGACAGTAAGGTCTGACTCTGCTTAGACTAAAGTCTCCTCACTGAACCTTCAATAATGTCCAGTATAGAATATAAAGTCATGCTGCAGTGGAAACAGAATGAATATTGTGTCTGACTCCATCATGAGCTTGGAGGACTGCATCATACATCTCTGAATGACTCAAATCACGCATTAATAAAGTCATCTGGAATGGAGAAGAAAGCGTTCCTGCAGGACTCCCAGAGCTCATCAAGAGTCTTTGTGTTCATCTTCAACGCCTCCTCCTTCATCTTACCCCAGACATGCTCAATAATGTTTAACTCTGGTGACTGGGCTGGCCAATCCTGGAGCAGCTTGACCTTCTCTGCTTTCAGGAGCTTTGATGTGGAGGCTGAAGTATGAGAAGGAGCGCTATCCTGCTGGAGAATTGTCCCTCTCCTGTGGTTTGTAATGTAATGGGCAGCACAAATGTCTTGATACCTCAGGCTGTTGATGTTGATCATCCACTCTGCAGATCTCTCGCACGTCCCTATACTGAATGAACCCCAAACCATGATTTTTCCTTCACCAAACTTGACTGATTTCTGTCAGAATCTTGGCTCCATGCTGGTTCCAGTAGGTCTTCTGCAGTATTGGCGATGATTGATGCAGATCAACAGATGATTCAGCAGAGAAATCCACCTTCTGACACTTTCACACATGATCAACTAGAAGTCCAGTTATTATGTGCTGCTCCCACAACTGAGATCCAGCACAAGACTTGTGTCAGGTAGTGTATAATGTTGTGTGTTTTACTCCAAATTCACCTCCAAACTACAGTCCTTCAGTGAGACTCTTTCATAGTCGTGTGTTTATTTAATCAACTAAAGCAGTCAAATCTTCTGTTTGTTCAGCAGCTGTGTTCATCACTGTGCTTCAATGAGAACATGTGCACAACAATCACAACTTTGATCAATCCTGTTTGATTTCAGCTCAGTGTATCTGTGTTTCTCCAGCTCCTCTACACTGTAGATTGTGTGGCAGCAGCTGAACACAGAAGTTCTAGTGAACTGAAGCTGTGTCAGTCCAGTGTTCAGAGCTGAAGTTCAGTTCAGTTAAGTGTGGTTTAATTTTCACTGCTGAGAGTTCAAACACTGAAGAGCAAATTCATCCATGTGCAGCTCTACAAGGCCCAAACCAAGCAAGGCGACAGTGGAGAGACAAACTTCACCAATTGACCAAAGTGAAGGAGAGAAACCTGGCTCAGTTGGGCACGACCATTTCTCCTCTGGCCAAACTTCTTGTGCAGAGCTGCAGTCTAGTCAATTCTATCAATAGCCCAGTCCTACAGTGAATAGTTTGAAGGTGGACAAAACTACAGCCTACAGTATGTTCATTCGCTGTTTACTTGTTCCTTTTCATTTTTTGTGATGCTCTACAGTCCCCCTCACACACCCTGTAGTGCCTGTGCCCCCTCCCACACACACTTTGAGAAGCACAGTGTTCTTCCACTGTAATGTCCCCGTGATAACCCTGTGTTGTTCTACTGCCGTCATGAGGAGTGATCTCCTGCTGTAGTTTGATCTGAATCTACCAAGCATGTTTCCTCAGCCACGTTCAGTCTCTGAGATGTGAACAGACAGTCACTAATTTGCAATCAGCTCTGCAATTAGTGGAATTTGTTCCTGTGTGGAAGAATAGATTGTGTCCAGTTGCGTCTTTATTGAGAAGCTCAAGACAAACACGTTCATGTGATGGTGTCGATTCTGTAAACTCAGCTCATAGAAGATGTTAAGTCACTCTTATTTCTCTAGTTCCCTCTGTAGAATATTTTTTTTTAAAGCAGGTCTACAGAATATGATATAATCAGCATCTCAGACTTCACATTTGAGGCAAACTCCGGTAAAAGTAACTCTAAAAGGAAAAAAGGTTTATGCATATTTAATGTATAATATAGTCTTGCTATCTGCTTCATATGTATTTTTAATGTATCGTATCATTTCAGATTAGATTTAGGCATCTAAATTGTGTCATTTTGGTGTCTGGTTAATATGTATCTTAAATGTATTGTATCGTTTCAGTATCAGCTTCATATGTATCTTTAATGTATCGTATCGCTTCAGTATCAGCTTCATATGTATCTTTAATGTATCGCTTCAGTATCAGCTTTATATGTATCTTTAATGTATCGTATCGCTTCAGTATCAGCTTCATATGTATCTTTAATGTATCACTTCAGTATCAGCTTTATATGTATCTTTAATGTATAGTATCGCTTCAGTATCAGCTTTATATGCATCTTTAATGTATCGTATCGCTTCAGTATCAGCTTTATATGCATCTTTAATGTATCGTATCGCTTCAGTATCAGCTTTATATGTATCTTTAATGTATCGTATCGCTTCAGTATCAGCTTTATATGCATCTTTAATGTATCGTATCGCTTCAGTATCAGCTTTATATGTATCTTTAATGTATCGTATCGCTTCAGTATCAGCTTTATATGTATCTTTAATGTATCGCTTCAGTATCAGCTTCATATGTATCTTTAATGTATCGTATCGCTTCAGTATCAGCTTTATATGTATCTTTAATGTATCGCTTCAGTATCAGCTTTATATGTATCTTTAATGTATCGTATCGCTTCAGTATCAGCTTCATATGTATCTTTAATGTATCGTATCACTTCAGTATCAGCTTTATATGCATCTTTAATGTATCGTATCGCTTCAGTATCAGCTTTATATATATCTTTAATGTATCGTATCACTTCAGTATCAGCTTCATATGTATCTTTAATGTATCGTATCGCTTCAGTATCAGCTTTATATGCATCTTTAATGTATCATATCACTTCAGTATCAGCTTCATATGTATCTTTAATGTATCGTATCACTTCAGTATCAGCTTTATATGCATCTTTAATGTATCGTATCGCTTCAGTATCAGCTTTATATGTATCTTTAATGTATCGTATCACTTCAGTATCAGCTTTATATGCATCTTTAATGTATCGTATCGCTTCAGTATCAGCTTTATATGTATCTTTAATGTATCGTATCGCTTCAGTATCAGCTTTATATGTATCTTTAATGTATCGTATCGCTTCAGTATCAGCTTTATATGTATCTTTAATGTATCGTATCGCTTCAGTATCAGCTTTATATGCATCTTTAATGTATCGTATCACTTCAGTATCAGCTTTATATGTATCTTTAATGTATCGTATCACTTCAGTATTAGCTTTATGTGTATCTTTAATGTATCGTATCGCTTCAGTATCAGCTTTAAATGTTTCTTTAATGTATCGTATCGCTTCAGTATTAGCTTTATATGTATCTTTAATGTATCGTATCGCTTCAGTATCAGCTTTATATGTATCTTTAATGTATCGTATCGCTTCAGTATCAGCTTTATATGTATCTTTAATGTATCGTATCGCTTCAGTATCAGCTTAATATGTATCGTATCGCTTCAGTATCAGCTTTATATGTATCTTTAATGTATCGCTTAAGTATCAGCTTAATATGTATCTTTAATGTATCGTATCACTTCAGTATTAGCTTTATATGAATCTTTAATGTATCGTATCGCTTCAGTATCAGCTTTAAATGTTTCTTTAATGTATCGTATCGCTTCAGTATTAGCTTTATATGTATCTTTAATGTATCGTATCGCTTCAGTATCAGCTTTAAATGCATCTTTAATGTATCGTATCGCTTCAGTATCAGCTTTAAATGTTTCTTTAATGTATCGTATCGCTTCAGTATCAGCTTAATATGTATCTTTAATGTATCGTATCGCTTCAGTATCAGCTTTATATGTATCTTTAATGTATCGTATCGCTTCAGTATCAGCTTTATATGCATCTTTAATGTATCGTATCGCTTCAGTATCAGCTTTATATGCATCTTTAATGTATCGTATCGCTTCATTATCAGCTTTATATGCATCTTTAATGTATCGTATCGCTTCAGTATCAGCTTTATATGTATCTTTAATGTATCGTATCGCTTCAGTATCAGCTTTATATGTATCTTTAATGTATCGTATCACTTCAGTATTAGCTTTATATGTATCTTTAATGTATCGTATCACTTCAGTATTAGCTTTATATGTATCTTTAATGTATCGTATCGCTTCAGTATCAGCTTTAAATGTTTCTTTAATGTATCGTATCGCTTCAGTATCAGCTTTAAATGTTTCTTTAATGTATCGTATCGCTTCAGTATTAGCTTTATATGTATCTTTAATGTATCGTATTGCTTCAGTATCAGCTTAATATGTATCTTTAATGTATCGTATCGCTTCAGTATCAGCTTTATATGTATCTTTAATGTATCGTAGCGCTTCAGTATCAGCTTTATATGTATCTTTAATGTATCGCATCGCTTCAGTATTAGCTTTATATGTATCTTTAATGTATCGTATCGCTTCAGTATCAGCTTTATATGTATCTTTAATGTATCGTATCGCTTCAGTATCAGCTTTATATGCATCTTTAATGTATCGTATCGCTTCAGTATCAGCTTTAAATGTTTCTTTAATGTATCGTATCGCTTCAGTATCAGCTTTAAATGTTTATTTTAATTTATCGTAACATCTTTATAGGTATCTTTAATGTATTGTATTGTTCGGTATCTGCTTTGTATGTATCATATCACTTTGGATTAGCTTCATAGGTATCTATAATGTATAGTTTCGGTAACAGCTTCATATGTATCTTTACTGTATCGTATTAGCTTAATTTGTATCTTTTATGTATCATATCGTTTCATATGAATCTTTAATGTACCATTTCGGTATTAGCTTCTAATGTATCTTTAATGTATTGTATCATTTCAGTACCTGCTTCATATGTATCTTTAATGTATTGTATCATTTCAGAACCTGCTTCATATGTATCTTTAATGTATCGTATTGTTTCGGCATCTTCATAAGCATCTTTAATGTATCTTTTTAGTATCTTCATATGTATCTTTAATGTATTGTTTTGTTTCGGTATCTGCTTTGTATGCATCTTTAATGTATCGTATCGTTTCGGTATCAGCTTCACATGTATCTTTAATGTATCGTATCGTTTTGTTATCAGCTTCATATGTATCTTTAATGTATCGTATCATTCTGGTATCAGCTTCATATGTATCTCTAATATATCATATCGTTTCGGTATCAGCTTCATATGTATCTCTAATATATCGTTTCGGTATGAGCTTCATATGTATCTCTAATATATCGTTTCGGTATCAGCTTCATATGTATCTCTAATATATCGTTTCGGTATCAGCTTCATATGGATCTCTAATATATCATATCGTTTCGGTATCAGCTTCATATGTATCTTTAATGTATCGTATTGTTTCGGTATCAGCTTCATATGTATCTTAAATGTATAATTTTGGTATCAGCTTCATATATATCGTAAATGTATCGTATTGTTTTGGTATCAGCTTCATATGTATCTTTAATGTATCATTTTGGTATCAGCTTCATATTTATCGTAAATGTATCGTATTGTTTTGGTATCAGCTTCATATGTATCTTAAATGTATCGCATCGTTTCGGTATCAGCTTTATATGTATTATAAATGTATTGTATCGTTTTGGTATCAGCTTCATATGTATCTTTAATGTATTGTATCGTTTTGGTATCAGCTTCTTATGTATCTTAAATGTATTGTATCGTTTCAGTATCAGCTTCATATGTATCTTAAATGTATTGTATCGTTTTGGTATCAGCTTCATATGTATCTTTAATGTATTGTATCGTTTTGGTATCAGCTTCATATGTATCTTTAATGTATTGTATCGTTTCAGTATCAGCTTTATATGTATCTTAAATGTATTGTATCGTTTCGGTATCAGCTTCATATTTATCTTAAATGTATTGTATAGTTTCGGTATCAGCTTCATATGTATCTTTAATGTATTGTATCGTTTCAGTATCAGCTTTATATGTATCTTAAATGTATTGTATCGTTTCGGTATCAGCTTCATATGCATCTTAAATGTATTGTATAGTTTCGGTATCAGCTTCATATGTATCTTTAATGTATTGTATCGTTTCGGTATTAGCATTATATTTATCTTAAATGTATTGTATTGTTTTGGTATTAGCTTCATATTTATCTTAAATGTATTGTATTGTTTTGGTATCAGCTTCATATTTATCTTAAATGTATTGTATCATTTCGGTATCAGCTTCATATGTATCTTTAATGTATCGTATTGTTTTGGTATCAGCTTCATATGTATCTTAAATGTATCATTTTGGTATTAGCTTCATATTTATCGTAAATGTATCGTATTGTTTTGGTATACGCTTCATATGTATCTTACATGTATCATATCATTTTGGTATTAGCTTCAAATGTATCTTTACTGTATTGTATCGTTTTGGTATTAGCTTCAAATGTATCTTTAATGTATTGTATCGTTTCGGTATCAGCTTCATATGTATCTTAAATGTATTGTATCGTTTGGTATCAGCTTCATATGTATCTTAAATGTATTGTATCGTTTCGGTATCAGCTTCATATGTATCTTAAATGTATTGTATCGTTTTGGTATCAGCTTCATATGTATCTTAAATGTATTGTATCGTTTCGGTATCTGCTTCATATGTATCTTAAATGTATTGTATCGTTTCGGTATCTGCTTCATATGTATCTTAAATGTATTGTATCGTTTTGGTATCAGCTTCATATTTATCTTAAATGTATTGTATCGTTTCGGTATCAGCTTCATATTTATCTTAAATGTATTGTATCGTTTCGGTATCAGCTTCATATGTATCTTTAATGTATCGTATTGTTTTGGTATCAGCTTCATATGTATCATTTTGGTATCAGCTTCATATTTATCGTAAATGTATCGTATTGTTTTGGTATTAGCTTCATTTGTATCTTACATGTATCGTATCATTTTGGTATTAGCTTCAAATGTATCTTTACTGTATTGTATCATTTTGTGTCAGCTTCATATGTATCTTAAATGTATAATTTTGGTATTAGCTTCATATTTATCGTAAATGTATCGTATCGTTTTGGTATCAGCTTCATATGTATCTTACATGTATCATATCATTTTGATATTAGCTTCAAATGTATCTTTACTGTATCGTATCGTTTTGGTATCAGCCTATATGTATCTTACATGTATCGTATCGTTTTGGTATCAGCTTCATATGTATCTTTACTGTATTGTATTGTTTTGGTATCAGCTTCATATGTATCTTACATGTATCGTATCGTTTTGGTATTAGCTTCATATGTATCTTTACTGTATCATATCGTTTTGGTATCAGCTTCATATGTATCTCTAATGTATCGTATCGTTTTGGTATTAGCTTCATATGTATCTTTACTGTATTGTATTGTTTTGGTATCAGCTTCATATGTATCTTACATGTATCATATCGTTTTGGTATCAGCTTCATATGTATCTCTAATGTATCGTATCGTTTTGGTATTAGCTTCATATGTATCTTTACTGTATTGTATTGTTTTGGTATCAGCTTCATATGTATCTCTAATGTATCGTATCGTTTTGGTATCAGCTTCATATGCATCTCTAATGTATCGTATCGTTTGGTATCAGCTTCATATGTACCACTTGTGATCAGATGAATGAAAATGCATCATAATATCATGCATAAACAATGCAGATTACAGTATATTTAGTAGGTAAAATTCATCAATGGTGAAGCATTGCCTGTTGTGTAAATCAGCTTTATGGATGTTTTTGTTGACTGATGTGTGTTCTGTTGTGTTCAGGCCGCTCTGTTGGCGCCCATGGAGGAGGAAACGCTCCGTTCTGGAGGGTCTGATGACAGAAAAGCCTTTCCAGATTTTCCACCCCCTGCTGGCCGGGAGATCCTCCTGCGCACCTGTGTTCCCCGTCCCGCACCGTACTCTAAAGCCCTGCCGCAGAGACTCTTCTGTGTGCTGATGCGGGAAGAGTTCAGGCTGGCCGGAGCCTTCTCCTCCGACACCTCCTTCTTCTGATTCTGGATCAGCCCAAGGCAAACGCACTTCTACATGATAAACGCTTCTGTGTCTGTTGGGTTTTCACACATGCTAATAATATCAGTTCCCCTACTGTGTGCTTGATGAGAACAGCTTTAGATCCCCGCCTTAGGAAACATCCACAGAACACTGAAACTGACTGAGAAGTCCACATTCAGCATCATGAGTTTGTGTCTCAGATCATACTCTACAGAACCTGCTAACTCTGATACTCGTGTAGGTGTGTGTGTGTGTGTAAACGATGTCTAAATGTCAGAGCAGTGTGATCTTCTCCACTGTAAGCATATCCAGATTTCTCCGCAGTGATGATAATAAAGAGCCTGATTATGATGAATGTCTCCAGCCAGAGCTGTTCTTGTGGTTGTGTGTTGATGATCGCTCGCTCATTAGCTCTGCGTTTCGCTCTCGCTGCTTTAATTGCATTACGGGCTTTAAACGAACGCTGGAACATTAATACACGGACGACAGTTTGAGGAACGCTTGGGATTATAAATAACTCCGAGCACGGAGGATAATGACGTCTCTCGACCCACAGAACTACTTTTAGAGCCGTTCACATGCAGATTAATAGCGGAGATAATTATAACAGTAACACCAGCGTGCACAAGGCATTCTCTAAACATTATTGATGTATATTCAAGTAATGTGAGTGAAGTAAGTGGAATACTTTTGAAATTAATCAGTAAAGTCATGCATTTCTAAAACAATATGAACAGATATCATTGTTTGAGCTGCTTTGTTTCCCTTTTATTGAGTGACTGATGTTTGTCTGAGAGTGCAGATGTGTTTGTGTACGATGAGGAAATCACTTCAGTTCACTTCAGTATTCAGGATCTCTCAAAATAAATCAGATCTGAGAAATGCACATGTAGAATGTTGATTGCTGAAGAGTGTTGATCTTTATTCTCATGCCTCCTACTCTTCATCAGTCCAGAAATAGCGGAGAAAGAGAGAAACTCTCTTTCTAGTGTAGTGTCCTACACTATTCTGAAATACATCTTTTTATATCATTACACTTCTAGAGCTGATGGTGAAATGGTCATCCCTCCTCTGAACTCTTTCTGTTTAGAGTATTTCCAGTGCAGTTTAAATGGAGAGATGCTTTTAATCATAATACAGTAGTGTTAATAACTCATCTCTAATAACTGATGTCTTTTCTCTTCTCCATGATGACAGCACATAATATTAGACTAGATATTCTTCAAGACACTAGTGTTCAGCTTAAAGTCACATTTAAAGGCTTCACTAGGGTAATTGGATTCATTAGGCAAGTGATAGTTTAACAGTGGTGTGTTCTGGAGACAATCAAGAAATAAAATAAAAATGGCTTTGAATTAAAAAATAACTTATTCTAGTCAAACTAAAGGAAATAAGAAAAAAAGAAATAAAAACCGTGTACAGCGGTCCCTCATTATTGGCAGGAGTTACATTCTAAAAAGATCCTGCGATAGACGTAATCTGTGTAGTAGTCTGCTTTATTTTCCACAATTATTACAGATGTTTCTCAAAGTTCAAACCTTCATAGAAAAATAAGTCTAGTGTTATAGAATGAAACCAAACATCAAAACCATTTAATCTTCCTTTATTTATTCTGTAATGGCGCCCTGCATCCGCATAACTTCTACCGTCCTGCAGCATGTCCAGAAGGTCAACATTTTGTGCAATGGTTAGCATCTTCCTCTGCCTTTTGTGGGCTACTGCAGGTGTCTTTGATGGTACAGAATGTTTCGTCGACATTGTGAAGAGAAAACTTGCAAAAATGTCAGAGTCACACTGCTAGCGATCGAAGATTTATGTCAATTTGGTGAAGTGAATGAATTCTGTACTGTACAGGAGACACGGCATGGAGGAGATGGGTTAACAGTGGTCTACAGCCAATCAGGACGCAGAACACAATACGCTGTAGAAAAAGCATGTTAAATTACACCAAAACAAATCTGCAAAACTGCGAGGCTGTGAAAGGAGAAGCATGTTAAAGCAAGGGGCCACTGTGCATAAATATAATGAATAGGAAATACAGTCAAAATGTTAAACAACACCTGGGAAATATTTGACAATAAGGTCAGTAATCGTCTTCATATTTGTGTTATTATAAAAGATCTTGCACTTGTCCAAATATATTCCTATTTGATATGATTCCAGACCTGTCAGCTCAGTCCAGAACAGCACAACACTAGCGTAACTCTGCTTGTACTGAGTTTCATGTGTAGTTACTCCTCAGTAGCACAACACTGAATCGCACTGTAAAAAGTGTCTCAGCTTTTGTGATGATTTGTCAAACTTTCTCCTGGTGTCTGAGTGAGCAGACTGTGCTGTTTCTGCAGTGTTTAGGGTTAGCGCGCTATTCTCTGAGTGTTCACATCCAGATAAACTGAAGGTGGACGTTCTGTGAAATTCACACGTTTGCTGAGAGTCGAACCCGTGGCCTTGGCGTGGTTGGCGTTCGGCTGAATCTTTAACTGTGTGTGTGTGTGTTTCTGTGAGCGCAGACAGCTTGAGCGCTGGGTGTCGTGGGAGAGAATTCACAGCTCCAGAAACACACACACACACACACACACATATATATATATACGACTGCAAAACGCTTTAGCACTCGCTGCGCCTCTCCTGTTGCCATGGCGACGCTTCGTCTCCCGGCTCTCCGTTTCTCCTGCTCTCCTGCGTGTTGGCACACACACACATGCGTGAGGAGAGCGTGGGCGCCGCTTGCATCGGGACGACGGACAGATTTTCACACACACGTCTGTGGAGGATGGAGGCCTTGTTATTTTAAATTCTCTTTCGGAGGACCAAACCTGGTCCAGAATCAAACACAGAAGCAGAAAACAAAGTGGAGTCGAGGCGGCGCAGCAGAAGCAGCTTCAGAAGTTGAGCTTTTGTTCCAGTTTGAAAGCTTCCTCCCTCTGCAAACACCACAACACCTTCAATATCTGCAGACCCGTTTCTCAGAAAGTTTGTGCTCTACTTTTAGAGCGCTCAGAGAATGCTGCTTTCCTCCGCTAAACCCCCTCTGAGACACGCCGCTCGCTGTCATAAATCACACCTGACACACGCAGAGAACAGTGGATTACCAGAGTGTGTGTGTGTTTGAGAAAAAGAGAGAGAGAGAGAGAGTGTGTGTGTGTGTTTGTGACACTGAAACACACACTGTCTCTCCCTGATGTCCCACACACACACCTGTGCTGTGGTCAGAGCTGAATACACTGATGGTCTGTTGGTCAGATCTGTGCACTCTAAGAAATGCTGGATCTGGGTTAAATATGGAGAAAGCCTCACCTGGGTTAAAGGTTTAGCAGTTGGGTTTGTCCTCATGTGACCCACTGTAGTGCTGAAGCAGATCTTCCAGACAGCAGATATTGACTGTCATCTGCTGTCGATGTGCTCAGACTGCAGAGTCTGATCCTGTAGATCCTGAAGATGATTAGCTGATGATCCTCTGATGATCCTCTGATGGTCTTCTGATGATCTTCTATTGATCTGCTGACGATCCTCTGATGATCTACTGAAATGATTCACTGATGTGGATTTTCAGTGGATCATCAGCGGATCAATAGAAGATCATCAATGGATCATTTCAGTGGATCCTCTGATGATCTGCTGATGTTCCACTGAAATAACCAGGGCTTTACATTAACACCTGCCAAATGCGGGTAGATTTCAGCTGTGGTGAGTTAGACAGACACTCTCACTGGCCTCTTTGGCTGGTTGAAGATCATTTTTAAATTGTAGTTCTCTTTAAAGCAGGGTTCGACCATAAGCATGGCCCATATGTGTGCAAATGTGATCTTAGAATCGAGAAGCAGCAGGACTGACAAAAATAAAGTTCGCGCAAGCAAAAGAAAAGCAGGTGAATATGAGAGGATGACCACTCGCGCACACAGGTGATGTGATGTGCGCGACTGTTAAAAAGCGTGCGGACTCCCGTTTCCTATTGATCCGCTGATGATCCACTGATGATCTTCTATTAATCTTCTATTGATCTGCTGATGATCCACTGATGATCTTCTATTAATCTTCTATTGATCTGTTGATGATCCACTGATGATCTTCTAATAATCTTCTATTGATCCGCTGATGATCCACTGATGATCTTCTATTAATCTTCTATTGATCTGTTGATGATCCACTGATGATCTTCTATTAATCTGCTGATGATCCACTGATGATCTTCTATTAATCTGCTGATGATCCACTGATGATCTTCTATTAATCTTCTATTGATCCGCTGATGATCCACTGATGATCTTCTATTAATCTTCTATTGATCTGTTGATGATCCACTGATGATCTTCTATTAATCTTCTATTAATCTGCTGATGATCCACTGATGATCTTCTATTAATCTTCTATTGATCTGTTGATGATCCACTGATGATCTTCTATTAATCTTCTAATAATCTGCTGATGATCCACTGATGATCTTCTAATAATCTGCTGATGATCCACTGATGATCTTCTAATAATCTGCTATTAATCTGCTGATGATCCACTGATGATCCACTAATGATCTTCTAATAATCTTCTATTAATCTGCTGATGATCCACTAATGATCTTCTAATAATCTTCTATTAATCTGCTGATGATCCACTGTTGATCTTCTAATAATCTTCTATTAATCTGCTGATGATCCACTGATGATCTTCTAATAATCTTCTATTAATCTGCTGATGATCCACTGATGATCTTCTAATAATCTTCTATTAATCTGCTGATGATCCACTGATGATCTTCTATTAATCTTCTAATAATCTGCTGATGATCCACTGATGATCTTCTAATAATCTGCTGATGATCCACTGATGATCTTCTATTAATCTTCTATTAATCTGCTGATGATCCACTGATGATCTTCTATTAATCTTCTATTAATCTGCTGATGATCCACTGATGATCTTCTATTAATCTTCTATTGATCCGCTGATGATCCACTGATGATCTTCTATTAATCTGCTGATGATCCACTGATGATCTTCTATTAATCTTCTAATAATCTGCTGATGATCCACTGATGATCTTCTAATAATCTGCTGATGATCCACTGATGATCTTCTAATAATCTTCTATTAATCTGCTGATGATCTGCTGATGATCCACTGATGATCTTCTATTAATCTTCTAATAATCTTCTATTGATCCACTGATGATCTTCTATTAATCTTCTATTAATCTGCTGATGATCCACTGATGATCTTCTATTAATCTTCTATTGATCCGCTGATGATCCACTGATGATCTTCTATTAATCTGCTGATGATCCACTGATGATCTTCTATTAATCTTCTAATAATCTGCTGATGATCCACTGATGATCTTCTAATAATCTGCTGATGATCCACTGATGATCTTCTAATAATCTTCTATTAATCTGCTGATGATCTGCTGATGATCCACTGATGATCTTCTAATAATCTTCTATTGATCCACTGATGATCTTCTATTAATCTTCTATTAATCTGCTGATGATCCACTGATGATCTTCTAATAATCTTCTATTAATCTGCTGATGATCCACTGATGATCTTCTATTAATCTTCTATTAATCTGCTGATGATCCACTGATGATCTTCTAATAATCTTCTATTAATCTGCTGATGATCCACTGATGATCTTCTAATAATCTTCTATTGATCCACTGATGATCTTCTATTAATCTTCTATTGATCTGTTGATGATCAACTGATGATCTTCTATTAATCTTCTATTGATCTGTTGATCTTCTATTAATCTTCTAATAATCTGTTGATGATCCACTGATGATCTTCTATGAATCTTCTATTAATCTGCTGATGATCCACTGATGATCTTCTAATAATCTTCTATTAATCTGCTGATGATCTGCTGATGATCCACTGATGATCTTCTAATAATCTTCTATTGATCTGTTGATGATCCACTGATGATCTTCTATTAATCTTCTATTGATCTGTTGATGATCCACTGATGATCTTCTATTAATCTTCTATTAATCTGCTGATGATCCACTGATGATCTTCTAATAATCTTCTATTAATCTGCTGATGATCCACTGATGATCTTCTATTAATCTTCTATTGATCCGCTGATGATCCACTGATGATCTTCTATTAATCTTCTATTAATCTGCTGATGATCCACTGATGATCTTCTATTAATCTTCTATTAATCTGCTGATGATCCACTGATGATCTTCTAATAATCTTCTATTGATCTGTTGATGATCCACTGATGATCTTCTATTAATCTTCTAATAATCTGCTGATGATCCACTGATGATCTTCTAATAATCTGCTGATGATCCACTGATGATCTTCTAATAATCTGCTATTAATCTGCTGATGATCCACTGATGATCCACTAATGATCTTCTAATAATCTTCTATTAATCTGCTGATGATCCACTGATGATCTTCTAATAATCTTCTATTGATCTGTTGATGATCCACTGATGATCTTCTATTAATCTTCTAATAATCTGCTGATGATCCACTGATGATCTTCTAATAATCTGCTGATGATCCACTGATGATCTTCTAATAATCTGCTATTAATCTGCTGATGATCCACTGATGATCCACTAATGATCTTCTAATAATCTTCTATTAATCTGCTGATGATGCACTGATGATCTTCTAATAATCTTCTATTAATCTGCTGATGATCCACTGATGATCTTCTAATAATCTTCTATTAATCTGCTGATGATCCACTGATGATCTTCTAATAATCTTCTATTAATCTGCTGATGATCCACTGATGATCTTCTATTAATCTTCTATTAATCTGCTGATGATCCACTGATGATCTTCTATTAATCTTCTATTAATCTGCTGATGATCCACTGATGATCTTCTATTAATCTTCTAATAATCTGCTGATGATCCACTGATGATCTTCTAATAATCTGCTGATGATCCACTGATGATCTTCTATTAATCTTCTATTAATCTGCTGATGATCCACTGATGATCTTCTATTAATCTTCTAATAATCTTCTATTGATCCACTGATGATCTTCTATTAATCTTCTATTAATCTTCTATTAATCTGCTGATGATCTTCTATTAATCTTCTATTAATCTGCTGATGATCTTCTATTAATCTTCTATTGATCTGCTGATGATCCACTGATGATCTTCTATTAATCTTCTATTGATCTGTTGATGATCCACTGATGATCTTCTATTAATCTTCTATTAATCTTCTATTGATCTGCTGATGATCTGCTGATGATCCACTGATGATCTTCTATTAATCTTCTATTGATCTGTTGATGATCCACTGATGATCTTCTATTAATCTTCTATTAATCTTCTATTGATCTGCTGATGATCCACTGATGATTTTCTATTAATCTTCTATTGATCTGCTGATGATCTGCTGATGATCCACTGATGATCTTCTAATAATCTTCTATTGATCTGCTGATGATCCACTGATGATTTTCTATTAATCTTCTATTGATCCGCTGATGATCCACTGATGATCTTCTAATAATCTTCTATTAATCTTCTATTGATCCACTGATGATCTTCTATTAATCTTCTATTAATCTGCTGATGATCTGCTGATGATCCACTGATGATCTTCTATTAATCTTCTATTAATCTGCTGATGATCCACTGATGATCTTCTATTGATCTTCTAATAATCTTCTATTGATCTGTTGATGATCCACTGATGATCTTCTATTAATCTTCTATTAATCTGCTGATGATCCACTGATGATCTTCTATTAATCTTCTATTGATCTGCTGATGATCCACTGATGATCTTCTATTAATCTTCTATTAATCTTCTATTGATCCACTGATAATCTTCTATTAATCTTCTAATAATCTTCTATTGATCTGCTGATGATCCACTGATGATTTTCTATTAATCTTCTATTGATCTGCTGATGATCCACTGATGATCTTCTATTAATCTTCTATTAATCTGCTGGTGATCCACTGATGATCTTCTATTAATCTTCTATTAATCTGCTGATGATCCACTGATGATCTTCTATTAATCTTCTAATAATCTTCTATTGATCTGCTGATGATCCACTGATGATTTTCTATTAATCTTCTATTGATCTGCTGATGATCCACTGATGATCTTCTATTAATCTTCTATTAATCTGCTGATGATCCACTGATGATCTTCTATTAATCTTCTATTAATCTGCTGATGATCCACTGATGATCCACTAATGATCTTCTAATAATCTTCTATTAATCTGCTGATGATCCACTAATGATCTTCTAATAATCTTCTATTAATCTGCTGATGATCCACTGATGATCTTCTAATAATCTTCTATTAATCTGCTGATGATCCACTGATGATCTTCTATTAATCTTCTATTAATCTGCTGATGATCCACTGATGATCTTCTATTAATCTTCTATTGATCTGCTGATGATCCACTGATGATCTTCTATTAATCTTCTATTAATCTGCTGATGATCCACTGATGATCTTCTATTAATCTTCTATTGATCTGCTGATGATCCACTGATGATCTTCTATTAATCTTCTATTAATCTTCTATTGATCCGCTGATGATCCACTGATGATCTTCTAATAATCTTCTATTAATCTTCTATTGATCTGTTGATCTTCTATTAATCTTCTATTAATCGGCTGATGATCCACTGATGATCTTCTATTAATCTTCTATTAATCTGCTGATGATCCACTGATGATCTTCTATTAATCTTCTATTAATCTGCTGGTGATCCACTGATGATCTTCTATTAATCTTCTATTGATCTGTTGATGATCCACTGATGATCTTCTATTAATCTTCTAATAATCTGCTGATGATCCACTGATGATCTTCTATTAATCTTCTAATAATCTGCTGATGATCCACTGATGATCTTCTAATAATCTTCTATTAATCTGCTGATGATCCACTGATGATCTTCTATTAATCTTCTATTAATCTGCTGGTGATCCACTGATGATCTTCTATTAATCTTCTATTGATCTGTTGATGATCCACTGATGATCTTCTATTAATCTTCTATTGATCTGCTGATGATCCACTGACGATCCTCTATTAATCTTCTATTAATCTGCTGGTGATCCACTGATGATCTTCTATTAATCTTCTATTGATCCGCTGATGATCCACTGTTGATCTTCTATTAATCTTCTATTAATCTGCTGGTGATCCACTGATGATCTTCTATTAATCTTCTATTAATCTGCTGATGATCCACTGATGATCTTCTATTAATCTTCTATTGATCTGTTGATGATCCACTGATGATCTTCTATTAATCTTCTATTAATCTGCTGATGATGCACTGATGATCTTCTATTAATCTTCTATTAATCTGCTGATGATCCACTGATGATCTTCTATTAATCTTCTATTAATCTGCTGATGATCCACTGATGATCTTCTATTAATCTTCTATTAATCTGCTGATGATCCACTGATGATCTTCTATTAATCTTCTATTAATCTGCTGATGATCCACTGATGATCTTCTATTAATCTTCTATTAATCTGCTGATGATCCACTGATGATCTTCTATTAATCTTCTATTAATCTGCTGATGATCCACTGATGATCTTCTATTAATCTTCTATTAATCTGCTGATGATCCACTGATGATCTTCTATTAATCTTCTATTGATCTGTTGATGATCCACTGATGATCTTCTATTAATCTTCTATTAATCTGCTGATGATGCACTGATGATCTTCTATTAATCTTCTATTAATCTGCTGATGATCCACTGATGATCTTCTATTAATCTTCTATTAATCTGCTGATGATCCACTGATGATCTTCTATTAATCTTCTATTAATCTGCTGATGATCCACTGATGATCTTCTATTAATCTTCTATTAATCTGCTGATGATCCACTGATGATCTTCTAATAATCTTCTGTTGATCCACTGATGATCTTCTATGAATCTTCTAATAATCTTCTATTGATCTGCTGATGATCCACTGATGATCTTCTAATAATCTTCTATTGATCCGCTGATGATCCGCTGATGATCCACTGAAATGACCTGCTGAAGATCCACTGATCCGCTGATGATCCACTAAAATGATCCATGGGTAATGTAGTTTTTCTACATTCATTTCACAGTTATCATAAAGTAAGTTGTAATAATGTGAAAGTTGGCTTCAAAAGTCATATATACAGTCAAGTAAGAGGCTCGGAGCTCACAGCAGCTCTGTCTGTCCAAGATAATGTTAATGTTAACTTGTGGAGTTTTTACTTCTAGAATCCTACAAGCTGCACTGTACTTACAGTATACAGTATCCTGAGATTAAAACCATCCATATTGGAATCATTCAGAAAATATGAAAGACTTTGTCTTTAGGCTGTTTCACAGTGTCACAAACACACACAACTAGACTCACATGACAATCTAGTCAAATAATGTTCTGTATCCTTGTTTGTTGACTCAAAAAATATTCTAAAGTTGTGAGATTCAACTAGACATGATTTAAAGAGCTGAAATCTCTGCCAGTGTGATTACACCTAACTAAAGGCAGACATTGTTCAGCTGTGTTAATAGCAGTATTGTGAGGCAAACAGGCAGATATCACACATAGGAGATTAAATATAGAACACAACAGGCCAAACCACATCTGCAAGATTCACCTCATGATGGATGTTCTGTGTGCTGGTGAGACCTGCAGTTGAAGCACATCCGGAGGTGTGTGTGTGTGTGTGTGAATGTGTTAAATGTTGCAGCACATCTGCTTGGGTTAATAATAGCTCATCAGAGAACATGTGAACAGCAGGATTAGTGCTTCACTATCAGCAAACTGGAGTTATAATCATGGAAATACTGCACAGACAACTAAAGATCCAGAGCTTTCACTCTATACACACAGCGCTTAATCAATACTTAAAATCATGCGTACAACAGATGTGTCATTTACAGTATACTGAATCCATTATTAATGTAAAATAATGCAACATGCTTAAGTCTGATAGTAACAGAATCAAATGTCCCCTAATTATGGTTTAATTTATTGTTAAACCTTTTAAACCATAACAGAGTCAACTGTTACTTAACTGTTTCATGCATTTTTCTCATGGTATTACATATTTAAATAATTCTGTATTGGCAAAAATGTTTATGCAACTTAATATTTTTAAAAGTTATTATTTGTATTCAATGTTTACAGTTTTTAGTTGCTGTACTCCCAAAATCATGCTGCATAAATTCACTTTTTTTTTATTCTGTGCAGAAATAACAAACATGTTCCCACATTCTGTCTGGCCGTGATCATGACTTCATTAACCTGTCTCTGTGGTGTCAGGTCCGTGATTTCTCCACACTCTGTATGTTTCTTCAACGCTGCATCTTTTTCTGGACTCTGTTTTCCAGCTCCAAACACTGAGAACATATTCGGTCAGCGCCGGCCACACAAATGAGGATGGAGTGTGTAGGAAGTGCTATATAAGATTATCTAAATCTGGTTTTGTGCCTCAAATACCAAACTCCCACATGCAAATAGGTTGCATAAGCCTCTGTGTGGAGATTTTTGTTAAAGCCAGCGTGAACAGGAGATGTTTCTGAGCTTCATGAGGACAGTTTAAACTCTGCAGGTGGTTTTAGACCTAATGTGATGATGCTGAGACCTGCGCCGCATCTCTGAGTCCTCAATCAATCTGCTCTGGCCTTATTCTGACAGAGACAGACCTGTAGATTACTGTCAGGAGTACATGACGGATCAATAGCAACAGATTGGGCTACGTAGGTGGATTGTGCTTCAACACCTCTAGCCTATCACAGGCCTTGTGTGTGTATATATATATATATAATATTATACTGCAGAAAGGGATGAATGCCTTTACACAGCCCACCCTGGCCCGTGTGCGTGCGTGCGTGTGTGTCAGAGGGCCTTCCCTAACTTGCGGGGCCCTACACACCTTGCATAGTCCACGTATACAGCGGATCAGTACTGATCTCGACTGTTGAGATGTTGTATGTTGAGTGTGTTAGTCAGGTGTTCCTCAAAGGTCTCCTGTGTATAGCACCAGTGTCCTCATCTCCTCCTCCTTCTGTTGTGTTCTGCTGTGATTTCTGACTGGTGTATCTGTGAAATAACTAATCATTTAGCGGAGTGATATACAGCTGTAATGCACTCTAAACTCATAACACCTTAGAATGCTCATCAGCCAATCAGAACCGAGCTTTCTACAGGCCTGTGGTATAAAATAGTTCATTTGCAGAAGAACATTGATGTTTTCCAGTGTATACGTGAAGCGTCTGCCATGCTATCTTTGATGGCTTCATCTAATATTCATGAACTGTTGCACCTGTAGCATTAACACGAGTGCCGCAGCGTCTGGAGAATTCACACAATCATGAAGCGGCGGCACAGACGGCCTTCTGGGGTTTGAGCCAGTGTAAATGTTGGCATTTCAGATGGGAGTCATGACCCAGTGTGACGCAGACACCAGCGCCATCGATCCACCGTCTGCTGCCCGAGCCAGCAATTAGACGAAACTCTCAGAGAAACACACGTAGGCCAGAAAAGAGCAAGAACTGTGTTGTCTGACTTATTGTTAGACTTTTCAAACCATAACAGAGTTGACTGTGTATCTGAGTTGTGCAGTTGGGCAGTGGTAGAACAAAGTTGACGACAATATAACAGAGTTGACGACGATAAAACAAAAGTTGACAACAGTATAACAGGGTTGACGACGGTATGACAGCTGACAAGGGTATAACATAGTTAACGAGGGTAAAACAGAGTTGACGACGGTATAACAGAGTTGACGACGATAAAACAAAAGTTGACAACAGTATAACAGGGTTAACGATGGTATGACAGTTGACGAGGGTATAACATAGTTAACGAGGGTAAAACAGAGTTGACGACGGTATAACAGAGTTGACGACAGTAATACAGAGTTGACAACGGTAAATCAGAGTTGACAAAGGTATAACAGAGTTGACGACGGTAAATCAAAGTTGACAAGGGTAAAACAGAGTTGATGAGGGTATAATAGAGTTGACGACAGTAATACAGAGTTGACAACGGTATAACAGAGTTGACGACAGTAATAGAGAGTTGACAACGGTATAACAGAGTTGACCACAGTAAATCAGAGTTGACGAGGGTATAACAGAGTTGACGACGGTAAATCAGAGTTGACGAGGGTATAACAGAGTTGACGACGGTAAATCAGAGTTGACGAGGGTATAACAGAGTTGACGACGGTAAATCAAAGTTGACAAGGGTAAAACAGTTGACAATAATAAAACCGAGTTCACAATGGTACAACAGAGTTGACAAGGGTACAAAAGAGTTGACGAGGGTACAACCGAATTGACAACGGTACAACAGAGTTGACAAGGGTACAAAAGAGTTGACGAGGGTACAACCGAATTGACGACAGTACAACAGAGTTGATGAGGGTATAAGAGTTGACAAGGATATAAACGAGTTGATGAAGGTATAACCGAGTTGACGACGGTATAACAGGGTTGACAACGGTATAACAGGGTTGACAAGGGTACAAAAGAGTTGACTAGGGTACAAAAGAGTTGACAAGGGTACAAAAGAGTTGACGAGGGTACAAGCGAATTGACGACGGTACAACAGAGTTGAGAAGGGTACAACAGAGTTGAGAAGGGTACAAAAGAGTTGACGAGGGTACAACCGAATTAACGACAGTACAACTGAGTTGACGACGGTTCAACCGAGTTGACGACGGTACAACCAAGTTGACAGCGGTACAACCGAGTTGACGACGGTACAACGGAGTTGACGACAGTACAACGGAGTTGACGACGATACAACCGAGTTGACGACGGTACAACCGAGTTGACGACGGTACAACCGAGTTGACGACAGTACGAAAGAGTTGACGAGGGTACAAAAGAGTTGACAACGGTACAACAGAGTTGACGAGGGTACAACACAGTTGACGACGGTACAAAAGAGTTGACAAGGGTACAAAAGAGTTGACGACGGTACAAAAGAGTTGACGACGGTACGAAAGAGTTGACAACGGTACAACAGAGTTGACGAGGGTACAACACAGTTGACGACGGTACAAAAGAGTTGACGAGGGTACAACACAGTTGACGATGGTACAAAAGAGTTGACGACGGTACAAAAGAGTTGACGAGGGTACAACACAGTTGACGACGGTACAAAAGAGTTGACGACGGTACGAAAGAGTTGACAACGGTACAACAGAGTTGACGAGGGTACAACACAGTTGACGACGGTACAAAAGAGTTGACGAGGGTACAACACAGTTGACGACGGTACAAAAGAGTTGACGACGGTACAAAAGAGTTGACGAGGGTACAACACAGTTGACGACGGTACAACTAGGGATGGCTGACGTGAAACTGACGTTTCGACACAGTGTCGAGATCCCGAAGCGCAAGTCTTTCGAAACACTGCACCAAAGCATGATCCGAAACACCCAGGTCACACCCAGGTCACGTGACTAAACTATTTAGAAACACCTGGTCACGTAACTAAAGCGATTCAAAGCATCGGCCTTTTCAGAAGCATTTCGAGACCTGGCGAATCTGCATTTGACTGACAGGGTCAGAAAATCCCTCTGTCTCATATAGCCTAGCGGACCGTGCGTGTGCACGTTATTACTGTGATTCAAATGACTTTTGGGTTCAAATCCCGACTTGTACAAATAGTCCAAAATCATGATTTTATGTATTTTAATAATGTTACTGTTTTATGATTTAGTCTAGATAGGATACAGCTGCTGATACGCCATCAATTTAGCATCATTTTTGTATCCCTGTAAAACAATAATTTATATTTTTACAGTACTGTGATGGTTGGGTTTAAAAGTTTGGGGTAGACATTAATAAAATACAATAAATAGGAAATTTAAGGAATAATATAAATAATTCTTGTTAACTTCTGGCCACAACCGTGTCTGATCTAGCAACAACCCTATTTTATGACCAAAACAAGACATATTTATTCACAAAGTGTTTATTCGGATGTCAGACCAATGTTGAAACAAAACGATACAAGAACAGAGCAATTCTAACTGATATTAAAGCATTTCAAAATAGCTGTATCAGCCTGGATACTTACCCACTATACCCACATGGTAGTCAGGAACGCTAACCGCTCCACTAAATCACTAGAAGGTAAAATCGAGTTGATGAGGGTACAACCGAGTTGACGATGGTACAACCGAGTTGATGACAGTACAAAAGAGTTGACGAGGGTACAACACAGTTGATGAAGGGTACAACCGAGTTGATGACAGTACAAAAGAGTTGACGAGGGTACAACACAGTTGATGAAGGGTACAACCGAGTTGACGACGGTACAACCGAGGTGACGACGGTACAACCAGGTTGACGTCGGTACAACAGAGTTGACGACGGTACAACAGAGTTGACGACGATACAACACAGTTGACGACGATACAACAGAGTTAACGACGGTACAACACAGTTGACGATGGTACAACAGAGTTGATGAGGGTATAACCGAGTTAACGATGGTATAACAGGGTTGACGATGGTATAACAGGGTTGATGAGGGTACAACAGAGTTGACGACAGTACAAAAGAGTTGACGAGGGTACAACACAGTTGACGAGGGTACAACAGACTTGATCAGAGTATCAAGTCTGTGGATGTGGATGGGATCATGTGAACCTGTTCGTCCCTTCCTGAAGTCCACAATGAGCTCCGTGGTCTTGTCGGTGTTAAGGAGCAGATTATTGTCGGTGCACCAAGTGGCCAGATGCTGTATCTCCTCCCTGTAGGCAGTCTCATTTAAGCTATCATGTTCAAGGCAGAGCCAGTAATTGGGACTCTTTGAGAAGAGTAAAGGGCGCGAGGGCTGGAGAACAGCAGTGATTTGTGGGAGCTCCAGTGTCTCCATCATGGGCCGGTGTTCCTCCGCGGTGTTCATTGATCTGTGGTGGGGAGCTGCAGCTCTGCTGAACCGCCGCCGGTTGGCCTTCAGTGCTGCTCCTCTGCGGGACCCCTGAGGGCTCTGGGCTCATGTCCCATTAAAGCATGCATTCTCCAGGGCTCCACACAGCCGTCCTCCCACACACACACTCCTGCATTGTTACGCTCCTCCGGGATCAACCCACGCAGCCCAGCGTTTATCTTTTCCAGCACAAAGCAGCAGATCGCGGTGTGTGTCGGTGTTTCTGTCCTCCTCTGCTGCTCTCTGTACTTCACACACACTGTCAGACGTGTGTGTTCTTCAATGTGTGTGTGTGTGTGTGTGTGTGTGTGTGTGTATGTGTGTGATTATTAATTTACTGTGTTTGAGGAGCAGGCCGTGATCCTGCATGCATGGTGAAGTGTGACACGTTTACATGATAAATGCATTGAACTCATACAGCTGAAGTCAACATTATTCACCCTCCTGTCATAGTTTTATTCTATTTCAGATATTTCCAGAGTGGAGTTTAACTGAGGAAGGAAACTTTCACAGTTTTTCCTCTAATATTCTTTCCTCAGGAGAAAGTCTTGTTTTAGTTTGGCTGGAATATAAGCAGGTTTTACTTTTTAAACAAGCCATTTTAAGGTCAATATTATTTGCCCCTTCAGCAATATTAGTTTTAGAGTGTCTCCTGTTATACAATGACTTGCCTAATTACCCTAACTTTACCCTAATTACCCTAGTGAAGCCTTTAAATGTCACTTTAAGCTGAACACTAGTGTCTTGAAGAGTATCTAATCTAATATTATGTGCTGTCATCATGGTGAAGATTATTATGATTATAAGTAGGTTAAAGGTGCTGTATGTAAGTTTTTGACTCTTCTAAAGCATAAAAATACAATAATATGTGTGCAGATATTTAAGAAACATCCCAAGTGAACATACTTGTTTAACTGACAAACAAGGCTGAAGTCAGATATTCTGCTTTGAAAATGTTTTTTTCCGTGCCGGAACGATGTCTTTGTTTAGGTAATTTTCACATGCACATGCCAGTTTAGCCAATTATAATTCAGCACCCCGGGTTGCCTTGTTGGAAAACAGCATATTTCATTCATTCATTCATTCATTCAGAAAGACTCTGAAAGCATGCGTCCATGAGCGAAATGCTACAGTGTAGTGGAAAGTATCAGATGTCAAAATGAGACAGATTCAGTTCCACATGACGTTAATTAGCAAATGACATAAATATTAGGAACGTGAGCAGGTTACATCGCGTGTCCTAACAACACGCTGTGACGAGATTGTTATGAGTGATGAGCCATTTGGCTGTTTGCACCACAAAACACGGCAGAAATTTAAATACAGTCTTTCAGAAGCACAGAATATGCACTCACTCACAAAACGGTAAGGTTTAGAATCTATTTAATACATGTTAACCCTCTTTAACATCATTAAAGGTGAAGTGAACTTTCTGCTTTCAGTATATGGTAATACACGTCATGTAAAATGCATTCAAACTCGCATTGTTAGCATTTAGCACTGAATAAAGCACACGAGGCTTACCTGAGGTGATCTGTCATAGGTTTCTGTTGTTCAGCTGTGAGAAATAGAAACCACTTCTAATAAATCAATTCGAGGTGTTGGTTAGAACCAAAACTCCTTTTAATATGGAGAATATTCCCTCAATCGCGTGTCGTTGCTTTTATTTAGAACACAGTTTAAAATCCCTCAAACTGGCAACCCGGCGTACCTTTATTATGATTCAGGACTGCAATACCTAGTTCAACCACTGGGTGTCAAACTTACATACTGCACCTTTAAAGAATCTCTCCCGTAAGCAACACTTGGGAATTTAGTTTAAAATAATGACATTTCCTCCAGGTCAGAACATTTATAAAGAATTCAAATCTGTAAATGTGTCTGTATTTTTACAGCAAACCAATAAATGAAATGCTGCAGAATTTAGCAGCAACTCATCATTTTAGTCACACAAGTCTATTTGAGGAAATCCTGCAGGGTGTGATGTACAGGTGTGTTTGAGCTGTGTGACGCTATAGCTCCACTTTAAACACTTGCTTCACTCTTCTGCATGCTGAGGGATGAGAATAAACCCTGAATCCTGCAGAAATGGAGACTCAGCGGTTCTCCCGTGTCCAGATTTGAGGATGTTGTGCATCACCGCTGTCTCTTCTTCTTCTTCTTCTGCAGATCTCGCTGGGTTATTTGAGTTACTGTCGTCTTTCTCTGACCTCTGCATTAACATGGCATTTTTACCCATAGCATTGACACCTCTGTAAACTTTCAGACAGAGTTGTGTGTGAAAACGCCACTCGATCAGCACTTTCTGAAACACTCGGAGACACTTTCAGAGACACTTAAATCTCCATTCTGACTCTGTGCTTCAGCAGATCTTCTGGACCACGTTTACAAGCTTAAACACTCTCATATAATCCTCTAATGCAGGGGTTTGAACCCTTTTAGACTGCTGAATACTGGATTGATGCATTCTGATCTCCAGATGAAGACGCTTCTGCAAACTGCTGAATATGGAGGAGCGTTTGCACACGTGTGTGTGTGTGTGTGTGTGTGTGTGTGTGTGTGTGTGTGTGTGTGTGTGTGTGTGTGTGTAGAGAGGCTCATCATTACCCATGAGGCCGTGCTGCACATCAGTCTCATCTGAGCTCTGATATCCAGCGTTATGATGCCGCTGACCTCTGTGACCCCTGCTGAAACTCTGCAGTAGGTGTTCATTTCTTATCATATATATTTATAGTATATGACTCAATTGAGAACTACGGCTACAGTTTAAACATTTTCCATTCATTTTCCTTAAACTGAAATGAGACTACAACAGATTTACAATACACTGAATCTATTATTAATGTAAAATCATTTAGAATGCTTAAATGTGATGGGGAACATTTGATGCTGTTACTAAGTGTTGTTTTACTTGATACACTTTTTAAACCATAACAGAGTCGATAGCGGAATTGACCATTACAGGGTTGACTGTAACAGAGCTTAAGGTAATGGAATTGACAGTAACAGAGTTGACGGTAACGGAGCTGATGATAATATCATTGACTATAATATGGTTGACGGTAACGGAGCTGACGATAATATCATTGACTATAATATAGTTGATGGTAACAGTTGACGGTAACGGAGCTGACGATAATATCATTGACTATAATATAGTTGATGGTAACAGTTGACGGTAACGGAGCTGACGATAATATCATTGACTATAATATGGTTGACGGTAACGGAGCTGACGATAATATCATTGACTATAATATAGTTGATGGTAACAGTTGACGGTAACGGAGCTGACGATAATATCATTGACTATAATATAGTTGATGGTAACAGTTGACGGTAACGGAGCTGACGATAATATCATTGACTATAATATAGTTGATGGTAACAGTTGACGGTAACGGAGCTGACGATAATATCATTGACTATAATATGGTTGACGGTAACGGAGCTGACGATAATATCATTGACTATAATATAGTTGATGGTAACAGTTGACGGTAACGGAGCTGACGATAATATCATTGACTATAATATAGTTGATGGTAACAGTTGACGGTAACGGAGCTGACGATAATATCGTTGACTATATTATGGTTGATGGTAACAGTTGACCGTAACGGAGCTGACGATAATATCATTGACTATAATATAGTTGATGGTAACAGTTGACGGTATTGAAGCTGACGATAATATCATTGACTATAATATAGTTGATGGTAACAGTTGACGGTAACGGAGCTGACGATAATATCATTGACTATAATATAGTTGATGGTAACAGTTGACAGTAATGGAGCTGACGATAATATCATTGACTATATTATGGTTGATGGTAACAGTTGACGGTAACGGAGCTGATGATAATATCATTGACTATATTATGGTTGATGGTAACAGTTGACGGTAACGAAGCTGACGATAATATCATTGACTATAATATAGTTGATGGTAACAGTTGACGGTAACGGAGCTGACGAGAATATCATTGACTATATTATGGTTGATGGTAACAGTTGACAGTAACGGAGCTGACGATAGAATTGTTGACTATAATATGGTTGATGGTAACAGTAGACGGTAACGGAGCTGACGATAATATCATTGACTATAATATGGTTGATGGTAACAGTTGACGGTAACGGAGCTGACGATAAAATCATTGACTATAATATAGTTGATGGTAACAGTTGACGGTAACGGAGCTGACGATAATATCATTGACTATAATATGGTTGATGGTAACAGTTGACAGTAACGGAGCTGACGATAATATTGTTGACTATAATATGGTTGATGGTAACAGTTGACGGTAACGGAGCTGACGATAATATCATTGACTATATTATGGTTGATGGTAACAGTTGACCGTAACGGAGCTGACGATAAAATCATTGACTATAATATAGTTGATGGTAACAGTTGACGGTAACGGAGCTGACGAGAATATCATTGACTGTAATATGGTTGATGGTAACAGTTGACAGTAACGGAGCTGACGATAATATCATTGACTATATTATGGTTGATGGTAACAGTTGACGGTAACGGAGCTGACGATAATATCGTTGACTATAATATGGTTGATGGTAACAGTTGACAGTAACGGAGCTGACGATAATATCATTGACTATATTATGGTTGATGGTAACAGTTGACCGTAACGGAGCTGACGATAAAATCATTGACTATAATATAGTTGATGGTAACAGTTGACGGTAACGGAGCTGACGAGAATATCATTGACTGTAATATGGTTGATGGTAACAGTTGACAGTAACGGAGCTGACGATAATATCATTGACTATATTATGGTTGATGGTAACAGTTGACGGTAACGGAGCTGACGATAATATCGTTGACTATAATATGGTTGATGGTAACAGTTGACAGTAACGGAGCTGACGATAATATCATTGACTATATTATGGTTGATGGTAACAGTTGACCGTAACGGAGCTGACGATAATATCATTGATTATGAAAACACATTAATCGAGATGAAATGATTATTGCATCATACACCGCCCCTTTCCAGTTGTACACGTGTTGCTCTGCAAAGCTCAGAATCATGTGAACATTACTAAGAGCATGTACTGTAATGTAGAGTTTGCAGCAGGGGATGCGCATCATTCACTGATGAACATTCACATCATTTATGTTTTTAAAAGCGTGAGAGAGATCGCATGCTGTTGTGTGTGTGTGCTCAGCGTCAGACACGAGCAGAGCACACACATCTAAAGCCATCTTAATGTGAGCGCTTTAATGCTCAAATAGGTGTCAAAAGGCGGTGTTTAGTGATTATTCATATTAACCCTCATTTGTGTAATAAACAATCGAGTTGAGAATCAAAAGACATGTGAAAGTGAAACCATAAATCTGAACCGTACTGCTCTTAAAGTGACAGCGCACAATATTCCAGCTATCGACTGTCTTTATCATCATTAATCAAACAGCAACAGGAGAAAATCCCTCACTGCTCTTGACTGAAGCACTGCTGGAGCTGTAATTAAAGATTTTTTCTTACAGTGAAGATGCTTAAAGCACAGTTTGCTTCATATTTTTATTCTATTGTATTTATTTCCCTTCCCTTATTTACTGGGAGTAAAATAACTGTATTTATACAGCTGAAGTCAGAATTATTAGCGACCCTTTTTCCCCCAATTTCTGTTCAATGGAAAGATTTTTTTTCAACCCATTTCTAAACATAATAGTTTAATAACTCATTTCTAATAACTGAATTATTTTCTCTTTGCCATGATGACAGCACATAATATTAGACTAGATATTCTTCAAAATACAAGCATTCAGATAAAAGTGCGATTCAAAAGCTTAATTAGGGTAATTAGATTGTATAACAGTAGTTTCTTCTTATTGCTTAAGGGGGCTAATAAAATAGGTCCTTAAAATAGGTTTCAAAATATTTAAACCGGCTTTTATTCTAGCCGAAATAATACAAATAAGACTTTCTCCAGAAGAAAAAAATATTAGAGGAAATACTGTGAAAAATTCCTTGCTCTGTTAAACATCATTTCAAAAATATTTATATATATTTTTTTTTTAATTTAACAGGAGGTCGAATAATTTTGACTTTGAATAATCGTTTGAATAACCGTGATTACAATTATTAGCAAAATAATCGTGATTTAGATGTTTCGGTTGACGGTAACAGAGCTGACGGATAACAGAGCTTAAGGTGTTTGACGGTAGCAGAGTTGACAGAAACAGAGCTTACAGTAACAAAGTTGACGATAATATAGTCGACGCCAACAGAGCTGACGGTAACAGAGCTGACCTTAACAAAGCTGACGATAACAGAGCTTAAGGTAGCTTAAGGAGTTTGACGGTAGCAGAGCTGACAGATAACAGAGCTGACGATAACAGAGCTTAAGGTAGCTTAAGGAGTTTGACGGTAGCAGAGCTGACAGATAACAGAGCTGACGATAACAGAGCTTAAGGTAGCTTAAGGAGTTTGACGATAGCGGAGTTGACGTAAGCAGAGTTGACAGAAACGAAGCTTACAGTAACAGAATTGATGATAATATAGTCGACGCTAACAGAGCTGACGGTAACAGAGCTGACCTTAACAAAGCTGACGATAACAGAGCTTAAGGTAGCTTAAGGAGTTTGACGGTAGCAGAGCTGACAGATAACAGAGCTGACAATAACAGAGCTTAAGGTAGCTTAAGGAGTTTGACGGTAGCAGAGCTGACAGATAACAGAGCTGACGATAACAGAGCTTAAGGTAGCTTAAGGAGTTTGACGATAGCGGAGTTGACTGAAGCAGAGTTGACAGAAACGAAGCTTACAGTAACAGAATTGACGATAATATAGTCGACGCTAACAGAGCTGACGGTAACAGAGCTGACCTTAACAAAGCTGACGATAACAGAGCTTAAGGTAGCTTAAGGAGTTTGACGGTAGCAGAGCTGACAGATAACAGAGCTGACGATAACAGAGCTTAAGGTAGCTTAAGGAGTTTGACGATAGCGGAGTTGACGGAAGCAGAGTTGACAGAAACTAAGCTTATAGTAACAGAATTGACGATAATATAGTTGATGGTAACAGAGTTTGACGGTAACAGAGTTTGACGGTAACAGAGTTGACGGTAACAGAGCTGATGATAATATAGTTGACGATAATATAGTTGACAGTAACAAATTGACGACAATATAGTTGACGGAAATAGAGCTGACGGTAGCATGGTTGACGGTAATAAAGCTGACGGTAGCATGGTTGACGGTAATGGAACTGACGGTAGCAGAGTTGACGGTAATAGAGTGACTGTAACAGAGTTGATGATAGTATAGTTGACGGTAACAGAGCTGTGGATAATATAGTTGACAGTAACAGAGTTGACGATAAGATAGTTGACGATAACAGAGTTGACGGTAATAGAGCTAACGGTAACAGAGCTGATGATAATATAGCTGATGGTAACAGATCTGACGGTAACAGAGTTGACGATAATATAGTTGACAGTAACAGAGTTGACGTAACAGAGCTGATGATAATATAGTTGACAGTAACAGAGTTGACGTAACAGAGCTGATGATAATAGAGCTGATGGTAATACAGTATAGTTGACAGTAATAGAGCTGACAGTAGCAGAGCTGATGATAATATAGTTGACGATAACAGAGTTTGACGGTAGCAGAGCTGATGATAATATAGTTGATGATAATAAAGTTGACAGTGGCAGAGTTGACGTCTTTTTTATATTTTCAAGACAAAATCTCCATAAATACACACACAAACATTATTTTTAAAGTTAAATTGATGCAATTTGTGTTTTAAATGAAGACAAAAATCTATCCGAGAAATGAATTCTAGAATCATCCGTATGTTTGATTCTTAGCTTTAAAAAAAAGTCATTTCTCTTAGCATTTCTGTTTTATTCCCCCCTCCCGTTATATGAATATTTGATGAATATTTACATGTATATTTCGGTTGAGGTGGAGCTGCTGCAACATCAAACACACGAGCGGCGGCCTGTTGGTGTCCATGTTTGTGTTTTTCTTCTTTAGGATCTGCTCATGAAAGCAGGAGGCTGTTCTTCAAAGAGCAGAGGAGGATGAAAAGAGCAGATGAAGGGGGGGATGGAGGTCTTCCTTTAGCAGAGAATGGTGGAGCGATGTGTAAATTGATTTGTGGTCTCATCGCTGACTCTGGGGAATCTCAGCAGGTAATTGACCATCAGTGAAGAGCTGTGTGTATTTATAGACGACTCTAGTGTGCTCAGAGCTGGATATGGGTAGATTTACAGCTGGACGAGTGTCAGCGCACTACAATATTATAATAATAATACACTTTATTTTATATATAGCGCCTTTAATAGAAAAAGCTCTTTACAAACATATGAAGACTGCAGAAGTACAAGATACATGCAAAAGACTGGACAAAAACAATGTGATTCTAATAAAAATAAAGAAATGATGACTGAAAAGACATAACATGATCAAATAATCACTTTTGTGTGCACTTTCTAGTTTAAGTACAGTCTCACTGTCATTTAGGAACACACACCTTTACTCTGTGGATTTCAATATTCCTGGATATTTCACATCAGTATTTTGACTCCAGCTTTACTTCTATCTTACTGAAGTTTGTCCAGTTTTCTACTGTTTATTAATTATGTATGTTTGTAAAGTTGTTTGTCTATGTTCCAGTGTTTTACATGCTGTGCTTCTGTCTGTGTGTTTAATTGTAAAGCACTTCAGTCAACACCTGTAGTCTAAAGTAAATGTTGGTCTTCTGACTGACTTTAACTCTTGTTTGGAATAATTCTCTGTGATGTGTGTGACCTTCAGTCTGAACAGTTTTGCACGACTTTATTAAATGCACTCAAGAACAATAACAGTTTAGTTTAAGTACTAATTCTCATTATTAACGAGTGGCTCATTGGCTGTTTATTGTTAAGATATTGGCTGTTTATTAGCACTTATAAAGCACATATTCTGCATCGCATATCTCTAATCCTACCAGTACATAAACCCAAGTCTACTGTCCTAATAGCTATTGATAAGCAGCAAATCACGTTTGAGGCCAAAGTCACAGTTAATAGTGAAAATTGTACCTTAAAATAAAGTATGTCCTATTTTTCATGCTTATTTATTAGAATCATTCCTAAATTATTTGGATTTAATATTTGAATCAAGTTGTTTTTCTGCAGTGATCTGCCAAATACAGATTGAGTCCAGCGATGGAGAACAGTGTTGGGGAATGTGATGCATTAGGATCTTGTGCTACTTTATAAAAGGTAACTAAATCTGTCACTCAGTTACTTTATAAGGAAAGTAATGCGCTATGTTACTTTTGTCTTATTTTTTGATCTGGACTGAGCATGCATGCTTGCAATAATACAAGAAAACATTTATTTCTGACAACCGTCACACACTTTTACAGTAAAAGAGAAATAGGAAGACAATAAAGGGACATTAAGGCCCTGTCCCAATTCTACCCCTTACCCCTACCCCTCGTTTTGCGTGTTTCTCTTTAGCTTGAAGGCGCAGGGCTAAGGGGAAAGGCTAGAAACCTCTTCAAACGGACATGTTCCCTCACCACACTCGAAACCAAGGGGTAGGGAAATTTCCCAGAGTACACCATCTACAACATCAGGAGATCCACAAATTAGTATTTTTTGTCATTATTACGAATTTTTACAATAAACAGGCACATTGCTGCCCGTCAAGTCTCGTGTTGATTTTAAGACATTGATTTTAACTTATAAAGCAGTTCACGGTTCTGCTCTGAGTTACATTTGTGATCTGATATCTATTTCTGCCTCTCGCTGTCTCCTATGCTGTCTCAGCCTCACTGTAAACTCGGCACCATGGGATATAGGGCGTTCTCTTTCCGTGCACCCAATTCTTAGGGGTCAATCTGAAGCCCTTCCCCTTCACACTCTGTTTCAAGGGCCAAGGAGAAGGGCTAAGCAAATAGAATTGGAATTGAGCCTAACTGTAAGTTCACACCGAAAGCGGCGAGAGCGTCAAAGTAGCTAGAAGTCATTCATTTTCAATTGGAGCCAGCGGTGATAAGCGGCAAGGAGCAGCGTGGCGCGTCTTCGAGTTGAAATCAAGTCAACTTTATGGTAATGAGCTGTGACGCGGTTCAGCGGTAAGCAATCAGAATGTAGAGGTCCAGCGCTTGAGAGGAGTCAGCGAACACAGCCACTGTGAACTTTGGTTTCGACCACAGTTGTTCCCAAGGGTTTGATTATTGCGGTCGCCGGATTTCCAATTATTTGCAATGTTTTCTTAAAGGAGGATACATTAAAAAAGTTACTGGCGAGTTACTGATGTGCATCAATATTATATATACAGTTGAAGGCAGAATTATTCGTCCCCTTTTGATTTTTTTTTCTTTTTTAAATATTTCCCAAATGATGTTTAACAGAGCAAATGTTCACAGTATGTCTGATAATATTTTTTCTTCTGGAGAAAGTCTTATTTGTTTTATTTCGGCTAGAATAAAAGCAGTTTTTAATTTAAGGTCAATATTATTAGCTCCTTTAAGCTATATAATTTTCGATAGTCTACAGAACAAACCATCATTATACAATAACTTGCCTAATTCCCCTAACCTGCCTAGTTACCCTAATTACCCTAGTGAAGCCTTTAAATGTCACTTTAAGCTGTATAGAAGTGTCTTGAAGAATATCTAGTCTAATATTATTTACTGTCATCATGACAAAGAGAAAATAAATCAGTTATTAGAGATGAGTTATTAAAACTATTATGATTAGAAATGTGTTGAGAAAATCTGCTCTCTGATAAACAGAAACTGGGGAAAAAATAAACAGGGGGGCGAATAATTCAGGGGGGCTAATAATTCTGACTTCAACTGTATATATATTTTTTCTTTAAAAAAGCAGGAATTTCATGCGACAATACAAAACAGTATTGCTGCTTCAGAATATTTCAGACATATGGACACATTGGATTATTAAGTGAACCAAAGCCACACCACATGCAACTTGATCTTCCATTGTTAAATGAATTTGATAAAAAGTGCGCAACATTTTCATGTTTTATGTAGGAATATAACTGATATGATATGCTGCAACGGCTACTTTAAATACGAGATCAATGTAGTGAATTTTGACGCTCTCACCGCCGGAGCTGATGACAGACAGCGTTGTCGCCAGGGCGGCCAGAGCAACCTTTGACGCTCTCACCGCCTTCGTGTGAACGCACAGTAAGTGTTGTGTTTCCACAATAAACATCTGCACTTACTGTTGATTTACCTCAGCACAGAGACAAGAGAATACATGTCAATCAATAAAGGAGAGAACAAAGCAGCAATATCTTACATGATTTGGATTTGCACATCATATTTTAAATGAAGTCATTTTTCTGCAGTGATCTGCTAAATACAGATTGAGTCCAGTAATGGAGAACAGTGTTGGGGAAAGTGATGCATTAGGATCTTGTGCTACTTTAAAAAGTAACTTAATCATTATTTAGTCACTTTATAAGGAAAGTAATGCGTTACGTTACTTTTGTGTTACTTTTTTCATCTGGACTGAACTTGTGTGTTTATAATAATACAAGAAAACCTTTATTGTTGACAATTGTGATGCACTTTTACAGCAAAAGGAGAATAAAGGGACTCTACATCGGTTTTAATGATTCCTGACATTAATATAGCTCTTTCTAGACCCTCAAAGCGCTTTACACATGGGGGAATCTCCTCATCCACCACCAGTGTGCAGCATCCACCTAAATGAGGCGACGGCAGCCATATTGCGCCAGACCACACATCACACACCAGCTGATTGGTGGAGAGGAGACAGAGTGATGAAGACTATTATGATATGGGGAGGGGAGGGGAAGTGCCATGGATTATTAATGAGCACAGAGAGTCTCATCTGAAAGACGGCGCTCACTGACATTATAGAGTCCCCTTCACTATACTGGGGCATTAGGACTCACACAGACCACAGGTTGAGCGCCCCCTGCTGGACTCACTAACACCACTGCCAACAGCATCCTAGTGTTCCCATGTGCTCTCCCATCCAGGTACTGACCAGGCGCAGCCCTGCTTAGCTTCAGTGGGCGACCATGTGAGAGTAGCAGAGAGCTAGCTGCCGGCATGTTCATATTTAAGCAGAACTACAAATAAAAGACTAAAAGTGAGTCTGCATGTTAGCTGAGACAGGAGAATAAATATCAGTCAGTAATTGAGAAACGAAGCAACTAGCAATCTCTTCTGTTGTTAAAGTAACCCAAAACTGATGTGGAAATAATAGAATCAATGATGCAAACTTCTGATTATACTGGCAGTGATTAGCGTGCTGAATCCACTGACCCACGATGCCACACGCAACTATTTCAGTCTCAGCGCTTCCGCATGAACACCCGTCCGCTCCTCCTTCTCCATCACACACACACACACACACACCTCTCTGAGGCCCAGAGTTGTGTGTGTGCATCAAACCGTGCACTCTGTATCCTCCTCCACGCATTTCTCCACTCCATCCACCCACCATCCATCCGCTTTTGACTCGGCCCAGGAGGATTATGCCATTCTTCACAGGACGAGATGTGTGTGAGTGGGCCGCAGAGTCATCCGGCAGCCCCTAATGACACACACACACACACACACGTCCAAAACCAATCTCACCCTCCAAGAGGAACAGCGCTCGCACGTTTCCACGCATGCCGATGTGCGGTCGATGGCGCTCCGAGACTGCGAGATTCAGTGCGATTGATCTGATGGATGCTTCAGAGGGGCCGATAATCAGCTGAAACTGTCCCTGCAGTGCCGCATGCGCTCGTCTCTGTAATCTCATTAGCGCTGTGAATGCTGCTTTAGAAAGGTGCCAGAGAAGAGGAGGGCGGCGCGCAGGAGGACTATTGGATTAGCGTAATCTGGACGTAGCGTGATTGGAGGGCATTGCTGCGTCTCTCGTGCTGCGGATGCAGATAACAGCAGCTATTCAAGCGCTTCACATTCATCAGCGCTCTTCACTGACCTGCTTTACACACACTACTGAACAAACAAACATCGCATCAATGTTAAGGAAATCAATTATGTTTTATTTTAGTGCTGGCCACAGATTAATCACATCCAAAATAAAAGTCTGTTTTGACATGTTTATCAGAGAAAGCAGATTTTAAAGCTGCTTTTGATCACATAATTAAAGACTAAGTGCACATGAATTGATTGTTGTTCGACTCTGTAATGTTACCCTGTAGTGTAAATGTCAATAAAGGATTAGAAACACTTGGTTCTGGAAGTTTTGATCTTGTCTGCTGTACAGTTTGTCGAACAGCAACTTTTAGAGAGTTTATTTTTGATGTGATGTGTTCAACAGCCCCTTCACACATACATGTGACCGGCAATTTTCTGGAGAGGTCTGTATGTGTGAACAGGCCCTTTTTGGAAATACCGGTTAATTCATTCCGACAATTTTCCGGAGAGAGAAGTTGTAACATTAGCGGTAATTTGCTGGAATACTGCTGTGTGAACACAGAAGGAAGATTGCCGGAAAGAGCGTGTTCACGATTAGAATGTGCTAACGTGAGACGTCTACTCCAGCCAATCAGAACACACAGACTCATTCACATCCGCGCTGTTTATGAAAATAAAAGCCTTGAATATTTTCTCAGACACATTTAGCTGCTAGATGTTAGTCAGATCACGTTTCTATGTTCCTTCTTAATGCCGACTGTGTAAAAAAAATCATCGATAAAATGCTTATGATAAACTGCTGTTTGTTTACCTTCAAGCTCTGCTTCAGCTGTGTGACGCGTGTGCAGGTGAAGCAGCCGGTGAACACACACACATATTATGAACATCTCGACATGTGGAAGTGTTCCTCCATATGTTTTCATTGAAGTTGTTCACAACACTGATCCATCCACAGAGTTTGTAATGTAGTCAAGTGTGTAAAAGCGGTTCGCGTTTCTGCCTTTGGAAGTCTCACAAAAGGCAGACCCCTTCTATTTAGAAATACAAGTGCAGCCATTTGTAGGTCATTTCTGGTTAATGATGTCAGAATTTACCGCTATTTTGGAATGAATGTGTGAACGGTCTTTTGGAAAAATTCCAGAGCCTGTGTGAACACCTTTTTTATGAATTTATCAGTAAAGTCATTCTGGAAATGAAAGGGGCTAATGATGTGATCCAAGACCTGTGAAGAGATGATGCCAAGGTCTCCAAAATCCTGGACCCGGCCGTATCCTGAGCAGCTGCTGTGGTGGTCATGGAGCAGTGGAGAGCATGACACTGATTCCTGTAAGACCCCAGTGACACACGAGTCTCCGCATTGATCCAGTCAATGTCTGGACACCCCCCCCCCCCCCCCCCCCCCCGGTGCCCTACTCACACCTGCAGCTTCTCCACAGTGGACGTCCAGCGTTCTCGAGCCTCCGGTGCCTAGACTGCAGCTCTGCACAAAAAGTTTGGCCAGAGGAGAAATGGTCGTGCCCAACTGAGGCTGGTTTCTCTCCAGGATTCTTTCCTTCACTTTGGTCAATTGGTGAAGTTTGTTCCTGCACTGTCCTGCTTGGTTTGGGACTTGTGTTTCTGTGCATGGATGGATTTGCTCTTCAGTGTTTGGACTCTCAGCAGTGAAGATTAAACCACACTTAACTAAACTGAACTTCAGCTCTGAACACTGGACTGACACAGCTTCAGTTTACTAGCACTTCTGTGTTCTGCTGCTGCCACACAATCTACAGTGAAGAAGAGCTGGAGAAACACAGATACACTGAGCTGAAATCTTCTTTGTATTAGTCTGGAATGACAGGCCTCACCCTCTTGCAATAGTCTATGGAGCGGTTTGGGTTGTTTTCCCCAGCGGTGTCGACATGACCCTCGACCCAGGTAGCAAAGAATTCTGGCCCAGATTTGGCACAAAGTTGGCACAGCAGGCATTTGTCTGGCACTGGCATGCAACATGTGGGCCAAAGATGGCCCGGGTTTGGCAGAGGTGGCACCATCTTTAAGCCGGCACACAAGACTTGGGCCAGATATCAAATGTAGTATTTGGCCCAGATGTTAAACATTTATATGTGGGCCACATACGTTTGGCCTATCTTGACCCACATTTAAAATACATTTAAATAATTTTGGAGTAAAGAAAAAATTCTACCAATTAGGTCACTTCGAAAAAAAGCTCGGCTAAAAAACAAAATGCTTCATGGGTTTGTCAAATTCATTGCAGTCGTCACACACCAGCATATCTGGCCCAGTTCAGGCCCAGTTATGAGTTATTAAGTTGGCTAAGACTTGGCCCAGATATGGTCCATGTTTTGCCCTTGTATGGAAGCCAGACTTGGTCCAATCATGTACCGTAATTCACTGCGGCATGCGGGCCAAGCATGAGCTGATTGTGTGGGCCAGATCTGGGCCAGAGAAATTTTGCTATGTGGGTAAGATTATGACGCACTCTCTCTATATTCCCCTTTTCTGCATGAATGCAAGTGTGTGTACGTCAGCCGCTGATGACTCTACAGGTGTCTTTGTGTTGAGTTCTCTGAGCGCGCGCTAACAGCAGCTCTGCAGGACCTGTAAATGAGCTGCGCATCGCAGACACTTTCTGTGAGGGAGGACAGCATGTGGAGATGCGTGTGTGTGTGTGTGTGTGTGTGTGACGGCTCCTGTCAGCAGCACCTCTGCACTGATAACAGCAGCGCCGCTAGTCATTAATGTGGTCCTGGACAGCTCATCGTGTCCGTCTGCTGGTCATTAATCCGCTGCGGTCTCAGAAACCTCCAGCGGTCGTGTGTGTGTGTGTGTGTAGAAACACTCGGAACCAGAACATAAGCAAATGTGTTTGCTGGAGCCACATCTGCATCCGTAATGAAGCATCAGCGGGAGGAAGAGGAACAGGAAGTGACCGCTAGTTGCTAGCACCGCCATTATTTTAGCTCAGACAGATGATTAGCGGTGGCTGTGAAGCATCGGCATCCAGCAGAACACTAACGCTAGCGCTGGCGTGACACCGCATCATGGCTGAGGGATAAAAATGTAGCTGAACAATTATGTGGATGATATCCAGACAAACACTTTCACGCTAACTTTAGAGGCGCTACAGGATCCAGTGCTGGAATTAAACACACGGGCTTAAAGAGTCTTAAACTGACTGAAATGTTGTGTTGTGGGACTTAAATCATTTTAAACAGCTCTTAATTTCCGACATCCATGTAAATCTATACACAATCAGGCCAATCTCCAACAAACTGTTAAGGAAAGTTTATTAATGAGCTCTGTTTATTAAACATGGTTTACCTCTTTACTGTCGCCTCACCTGTTCAACATAGACACGTTCAGCTGAAGTGAATCTTCAACACTGCACAGACTTAAGCTCATTATAAAGGAGGCAGATGTCAGATTGTAGCTGACGTTATGTGCCTTTATTCATCAGGAGTCGCCACAGCGGAATGAACCACCAACTATTCCAGCATATGTTTTACACAGCAGATGCCCTTCCAGCCGCAACTCAGTCCTGGGAAACACCCATACACACTCATTCACGCACACACACACTTATACACCAATTTAGTTGATCAGTTCCCCTATAGCGCATGTGTTTGGACTGTGGGGGAAACCAGAGCACCCGGAGGAAACCCACACCAACACGGGGAGAACATGCAAACTCCACACAGAAACACCAACTGACCCAGTCGAGACTCAAACCAGCGACCTTCTTGCTGTGAGGCGATCGTGCTACCCACTGAGCCACTGTGACGCCCCAATAATAAAACAATAAATGTATATTTTATTATATTGCATAAAATATGTATTTTATAAAACTTGTTTTAGAGTAAAATCGACGGAAAATCAAAGCTAAACATCTGCACAAGTTATAGTCCAAATGTGAAGTAGATTTCTCAGAAATAAGTAGCAGACCTGTTCTGATCAGTGTTGAGCCCGTTCCTTTAAAAGAGTAATTAGTTATAGTTACTAGATGCTTCCATAGGCTGTAAAAGATATGGACGTAGTATCCATGGCATCACCCATAGGTTTCTGAAGAACCCAAAAGAAGCTACAATTAGGCGTGGCCAACCGTCGCCATTTTGTTTGCGCATCATCGCACCAACCGGGGGATACCAAACAAGGTCAAAGAGTGAGCGGAGCTACAGACGCATGCTAGCATTTTGCTTAATACTTCATTACCTGCGACTCGTTTGTGTTCTGACGACATGTGCTTGGCTGTACAATATATCAATAAAGTGTTTAGTCTTTTAAAAACACTGCTGTAACACATTGAGTCACTAAACATTGCTCTTATGATGTTTTTCTACAGGAGAAAAGCATGAATTACTAACAAACACTTCAGATATAGTCTGAGTTAGTAAATGCAGGACTATTGATGAACTCCAGCATAACACTGACTACGTTTACATGGACACCAATCTGCCAACACTGGCGGTGACGCGATGACGTTAATCGAATTATGTGCTATAATATGTAAAACGCGTTCATGAAAGTAACACTCAAAAAGCGACTCATATAAACACCCCAGTCTTATTATTCTCTTAATTACATTAAAGCAAATAAATCGATCACTGATGTCCATGTAAACGTAGTCACTGTATGGCAACGCTTCAGATGACTGTTCTAGAGCCTACAGCTAATCAATCTGTCAGATTCTAGAGTGCATTACAGCTCTAAAGGACATTATAAATGATAAATGATCTTAAATAAAACAAACACATGTATAGAGATGGTATATAAGTAGAGAATTTCACTCAGCTGGGAAATAAAGGCCACATGAATGGCTTGTGAGCACAATAAAGTGCACACAGCATGCTATATCATCTGATAATTGTAGGAAATAATTCCAGAAAGGCAACTGACTGTGTAAAGCCACATAAAACAACACAAAAATACGACGTATATGAGTTCAGCAGCTAATCAGCCGGAATCAGCTGAGGTGAAGTGACAGCGACCAGCGAGACCTAGCTGTCACTCAAGTGGCCACGCCCTTAATTATGCAAACTTAATATAACTTAATATAAAGGAAATGGCTGAGTTATAACAAATTCCCCCCACCCCACCCCCCACCCCCCCACCGTTGTCATAAAGGGTAATATTAGCTATATACACCAAAATCGTTCTTTGTACCAGGCTGTAAACACCTTTTTTTCTGCTGTAAAGTCTGCCATTCTAGCAGTGGGCTCAATAGAAATTTGCTCTATTATGGAGCCAGGACTAGCGGAATTTCGATAAATTGCCGTTTCAGTTACTTCCGTATTGGCTTCCCGAGGGAGAGCAGGAGGTTGCCGCTTGGTTACTTCTCACAAACATAACTGACTTACATAATTATAAAAGTAAATAAAGACCAGGGAAAGTAACGATTGCATTACTTCAAAAAAAATTATAATAATTTGTCAGATGACTATGAAATAAATATAAAACACTGTACATCTACACTAGTTTAATGTTGTTGTGGGACAATGTGAGAGACGACCATCAAATTCAACATCTCATTATAAACATCATTACTATAGTTGACCAATAAAACACAATAGATGCTTTAGAACTTTAAGGAAACAGTACAAACGCCGCCTTTGAACTTGTTGGATTTGCCGTCGCTCTGACTCCTGGTCATTGTTGTGTGTGACTGACTATGTGTGTGTGTGTGTGCTTGTGTGAACGCCCACACTACTCTGCCTCTGATTGGCAAACGATGGAAATGTGCTTGGTCTAAGCCAATCATCACATTCTCAGTTACACCACAGTCACAGACACACCAATCATCATCACTGGTTAGAGAAAGAGAGACACACCCAAGAGAAAGAGAGGTCCTATGGCTGAGAGACGTTGCTCGCATGAAAACTGCCTAAGTGTTCTCAATTATAGTAACACGCATTTCATTGTCAGTAATGGTATCGGGGGAAACAGTAACTCATTTATACAACACTCGCACCCTCTTTGCAACGATAGAGAGACTCACAACCCTCCTCCCTCCAGTAGGATTTCCAGTGAACTACTCTCTGAAAGTAAATGTAATGAGTTCGCTCATTTCTTTACTGATAAGATCAATAATATCAGAAAGGCAATCAGCTCATCCAAGTTGTGTCGAGGTCAGACAAGCTCAACCACAACTTAAGAAATCAGATTATGTCTGATTTCATGGCAATTAATGGTAAAATCTTAGAAGAGATCGTGCAAAGTATGAAAACATCAACCTGCAGTCTTGACACGCTCCCCACATCATTCTTTAAAACGGTGTTTACCTGCTTAGAAATGGATCTCCTAAAAGTGGTAAATGCTTCACTTCTCTCAGGGATTTTTCCAAATTCACTTAAAACTGCAGTTGTTAAACCCCTCTTAAAAAAGAGCAATCTGGATAACACACTATTGAGCAGTTACAGGCCAATCTCAAATCTCCCTTTCATTGGAAAAATCATTGAAAAAGTTGTTTTCAACCAGGTTAACACGTTCTTAAACTCCAAGGGGTGTTTAGACAATTTTCAATCTGGTTTCAGAGCACATCACAGTACAGAGAGCGCTCTTATAAAGATAATCAATGATATCCGCCTAAATACAGATTCAGGTAAACTAACAGTGCTGGTATTGCTGGATCTTAGTGCTGCATTTGACACTGTCGATCACAGCATACTTCTGGATAGGCTGGAAAACTGGGTTGGGCTGTCTGGGACGGTCCTCAAATGGTTCAGATCTTATCTTGAAGGAAGAGGTTACTATGTCAGTATAGGTGACCATAGGTCAAGGTGGACACCCATGACATGTGGAGTCCCACAGGGCTCGATTCTGGCACCTCTCCTGTTCAACCTTTATATGCTCCCTCTGAGCCAAATAATGAGAAAGAACCAAATTTCCTACCACAGCTATGCTGATGACACTCAGATCTACTTAGCCTTACTGCCTAATGACTACAGCCCTATTGACACCCTCTGCCAATGCATTGATGAAATGAATAGTTGGATGTGCCAAAACTTTCTTCAGTTAAACAAAGAGAAAACTGAAGTCATTGTGTTTGGGAACAGAGATGAGGTTCTCAAGGTGAATGCGTACCTTGGCTCTAAAGGTCAAACAACAAAAAATAAGGTCAGGAATCTTGGTGTGACTCTGGAGTCAGATCTGAGTTTCAGTAGTCATGTCAAAGCAGTCAGTAAATCAGCATACTATCATCTCAAAAACATTGCAGGAGTCAGATGCTTTGTTTCCAGTGAAGACTTAGAGAAACTTGTTCATGCTTTTATCAGCAGCAGGGTGGATTACTGTAACGGCCTCCTCACGGGCCTTCCCAAAAACACAGTCAGACAGTTGCAGCTCATCCAGAATGCTGCGGCCAGGATTCTGACCAGAACCAGGAAATCAGAGCACATCACACCTGTCCTCAGGTCTCTACACTGGCTCCAGTTACATTCAGAATAGATTTTAAAGTATTATTACTGCTCTATAAATCACTAAATGGCCTAGGACCTCAGTACAGTGTAGATGTTGTTCACATTTTAATGTCTTTAGGGAAGTGCTCCTGGCTCTGGTTGCCCTAAATAATGCAGACTAACAATCCTTTAGAGGATTTGGATTTCACCAGCATGTGTGTTTTATGTGTATGCTAATGCAGAGAGATGTGTGTTTAATCTAGTGTTACACTGAAAGAGTGTGTCTGCTTCCCCAACTGTGCTAGGAAGGCTGTTCCAGAGTTTAGGTGCCAGATATGAGCAGATCTACCACCTACAGTTGATGCTGATATTCTAGGAAAAATCAATTGTCCAGATTTAATTGAGCGTAGTGGACATGAGGGGCTGTAATCCACCAGGAGCTCCCTCAAATACTGGGGAGCTCAGCCGTTCAGGGCTTTGTAGGTAGTCAATAAAATATAAACAATTATATGATATTTATTGAAAACCAACGCAATGATGAAAGAACTGGAGTAATATGATCATATTTCTGTGTTCTAGAAAGAGATTTGAGTGTGATGGACAGCTGCTGATCTGAGGTCTGCTGTTTCAGCACAGTGAAGGTAAAGCTGTTTCTCTGTTCATTACTCTGCTGTGTTTATAGACTCCTCTTTATTACTCCGCGGTCAGGGATCTGCTCTGTTGTACGCTGTTTGAGGCACTCTTCAGCTTTATATAAGCAGGAGAGACAGCAGAGGGTTATTCTGAACATCTATACCATCATCACCTACACTACAGCCACTCAAACACTGCAGCATCTGTGTGTGTGTGTGTGTGTCAGTGCAGGCGTGGGCCACAACACACACACACACACGCTGCTTAATATAGAAGATCCTGATGCAGAACGGCAAGAGGTCAAAGAGGAAGAAGAAGAGTGGTGATGGAAAGAAGCCTTGCTGTCCTTTAGGCCTGATCAATACTAAAATTCTGGATTATAATTCAGCAGAAAACACAGTTCAGAACACATGCACAGTTTAACCCTAGCAGAGGAAAAAATTCATATACAGTAAATCTGTGTATATCTAGTCATAGTCTAATAATCAGAGATCAGTGTATGGAGATGGCCACACCGTGAGCCTCACACACCACTGTTTCCCTGTTCTCATGTAAATTACATAAACCCCGGTGGACTGCAGGCCAATCAGAACACACAGCAGACTGTTGCGTGACTCACAGACCACGCCCTCATCATTTGCATCATGCACTTTAGGTTGTTCATCCAGACCTGCAACCATCCGCATTATCAGGAGAACACAGACTGATGTGCAGCTCTGGGATCATTAATATTCACCCCTCAGGCTGTGTTTGAGAAGACACAACATTTCCCAGTGAGACAACCATGATCATTGTCCTCCATTAGGTATTTTAAAGTTATATTTAACTTAAAGGTCCCACATTAATAGTGTTTTGAAAATGGGAGGCTCAGATTGTTTACTATACGCTACTGAGCAACGACTGCTGAGAGACACAAAATGCAGGATATACGGATTCTACATTATTCAGCTCCACCCTGAAGAGGCGTACGGTGTGTTTAACTGTTTCTTTAGCTAATTGATCATGTTTATAGTGAAATTTGATGCGCATGTGTCCACAAACACATGTAGATGCTGAATCATGTTGATCACTCAGTGGCTGCGGTCACACTAGAGCTTGAGTATGTGCAATTCTGTCATACATCGCTGCAGAAAGGGTTGGGATAAAACAAGATGATAAGCTGTTGATAAAGTTAGCGATTAGTCCATATTTTACACATCTGTGCAGAGAGGTCACACTTTGAGCCTCTATTGGTCGCACACAATCACGTGATGCGATTTCGCAGGTCAGAGGTCACAAAACTTGAACTTTGAAACAGCGACATGTAAAACTTATCGCACAGCTTGTGTTTCTGGTCTGCTGCATTAGCGTGGGTTTGAATGGGAGTCTCTGGGGCGAAACGTGCAGGAGTTTTGTCTTAAAACAATAATCTGTCAACGGGGAAGCAAAGTAATCTAGTTTCCGCTTTGAAATAACATTATTTACTCGTTGACTGATGGGTCAAACATCTTCCAGGCACCATTTTAACAGCTCATAAAAATACCATAACAATGCTTATTGTGTAGGGGTATTTAACAGATTTAACCCAAAGAATGAGCAGTCTGTCAGATGAAGAAGAGCCGGAGTCAGAGATTGAAATAAATAAATAAAGTTTACTGAAGATAGTTTGCAGATTCATCAGCAGAAGCCAGCTTCAACACTCGCAATGAGTTCCTAGGCCGCTCTGCTTACAATCACAAATCAACATCAATTATACTCTCACATAACGTCATTGACTGCGTCATTCATTCATTCATTCATTCATTTTATTTTCGGCTTAGTCCCTTTATTAATCTGGGGTCGCCACAGCAGAATGAACCGCCAACTTATCCAGCACGTTTTATGCAGTGGATTCCCTTCCAGCCGCAACCCATCACTGGGAAACAAAGACACACTCTCATTCACAGTCATACACTACGGACAATTTAGCTTACCCAATTTCCCTATAGCGCATGTGTTTGGACTGTGGGGGAAACCGGAGCACCCGGAGGAAACCCACACCAACACGGGGAGAACATGCAAACTCCACACAGAAACACACACTGACCCAGCCGAGGCTCGAACCAGCAACCTTCTTGCTGTGAGGCGACAGCACTACCTACTGCGCCATAGTGTCGCCACTGCGTCATACATATAGGTGTTTAACCTGATGTGTTAAAACACATTCAGACTTAGAAGATTTCCATGTGGGTGCGTGCGTACAATTCTGAACAATATCTCAAGCATATAAACGTCAGACATCCACTAGACTGTTTAGAGCTGACTCCAGACCTGTGAAAATGATTCACTATCAAATAGAGCACACACACTTAAAGTACAATCTGTTCCTTAGCCAAGGCTGAGTGTACTCTCAGCCATCTTTATCAAAACTAGTTAAAAACCGGTGTAATCTACATTCAAATCACAAATCAAATCAAATCACTTTTTATTGTCACATCATCAGCAGCACGTGTGCTATGATGAGTGAAAAGCTTAGGTGCTGACTCCAGACAGTGCAAAATACAGATAGTGTAAATACAACAACATACTCACAAAAAAAACAAGACAATGTAAAATTGGCAATGTTGACAGCGATACGTAGGCAGTATTGTTTTAAGTATGGATTTGTTAAAGTGCAGTGCATGCTACTTCTTGACGGTGTGCAGTGCGGGGTATGGAAGAGTTTGTGTGGGGTGTGTTAAGTGTTCATCAGCCTGATAGTCTGAGGGAAGAAACTTTCCTTCAGTCGGCTGGTGCGTGACCGGATGCTGCGGAACCGTCTGCCTGAGGGTAGCAGAGAGAAAAGTCTATGGCTTGGGTGGCTGGAGTCGCTGATGATTCTCTTGGCTTTCCTCATGCACCTCCTGGTGTAGATGTCCTAGAGGGAGGGAAGCTCACCTCCTACTACGCGTCCAGCAGTACGCACGATCCTATGTAGACCTTTGCGATTGCTGCTGGTGCTGTTTCCGTACCAGGTGGTGATGCAGCCAGTGAGGATGCTCTCCACAGTGCAGGTGTAGAACGAGCGGAGGATGTGGGGGCTCATTCCAAACCTCCTGAGACGCCTAAGGAAGAAGAGGCGTTGTTGTGCCTTCCTCAGCACTGCGTCTGTGTGGGCAGTCCATGTCAGATCCTCAGCGATGTGTACTCCAAGAAACTTGAAAGTGCTGACTCTCTCCACTGGTGTCCCGTTGATGGTGAGTAATATAATTCAGGCAGTAATATAAAGTCTATCTTGAATAAAAAGTAAAATCACTTTAAAAGAATTAACCGTAAAAATAGCAAAATCACTTCAGACGTTTGAGATAGTATTAACTCATAGAAATAACAATAGAAACAGTTGTTTCCAGTGCTCTGCCCTTCGGTTCCACTCGAGGTCTCCGTGATCTCTGACCTTATTTGGTGGCTCCTGAAAATAGTTAGAGACAGGCAAATGCACTGAACATTCCTATGTTAAGCAGTGTGTTAACTTCATTCATTACTCAATAATCATCTTTAATAAAAATAATGAGAAACAGGATGATGAGAAAAGGAGAAACGTTGATCCATGATAAGACGGATTGGAAGGTAGAAATCCGAATCCTTCAATTGTTAAGAGTTTAAAAGGTTTGGTGAAACTATTTTTCTAAAATAACAATAATAATAATAATTCCTACACATTGGGGGGAAACTCCTCCTCCAGCAGCAGTGTGCAGCATCCACCTGGTCATATTGCGCCAGACCACACATCACACACCAGCTGATTGGTGGAGAGGAGACAGAGTGAAGACTATTATGGTATGGGGATGGTTAGGAGGCCATGATGGACAGAGGCCAGTGGGCAGATTTGGCCAGGATGCCGGGGTTAAACCCCTACTCTTTTACTAAGGACATCCTGGGATTATTAATGAGCACAGAGAGTCAGGAGCTCAGTTTAACGCCTCATCTGATAGACGGAGCTCACTGAGCAGTAAAGAATCCCCTTCTCTATACTAGGGCGTTAGGACCCACACGGAGCGCAGGTTGAGCGCCCCCTGCTGGCCTCACTAACACCACTTCCAACAGTAACCTAGCTTTCCCATGTGGTCTCCCATCCAGGTACTGACCAGGCTCAGCCCTGCTCAGCTTCAGTGGGCGACCATGTGAGAGTAGCAGAGAGCTAGCTGCCGGCAGAATGACTGCAACAGTAGGAAAAACCAATCATTTTCTATTATCATGAAGGAGGGACACAATTAGGCCCAGCGCAGTCTGAGGGTGCTTTCACACTAGCTATTTTGGTCTGCACTCGGGGTTCGTTTGATGTCAGAGTTTGGTATGTTTAACTAGTGTGAACGTGTCTTCTGAACTTGGGTTCACACCCGTGAACAGTACCTGAGTCCGCCTGAGAGAGGTGGTCTGGGGTAGGGTTTGCGTGAACTCTGGCCCGGTTCCCTTCTGATATGAATGCAGTCGTAGCAAATAACGGAAGTGAACCGTCAACTGTACAACAGACTTTAGTTTTCATAACGGTTATTCGTGTGTGTGTGTGTGTGTGTGTGTGTGTGTGTGTGTGTGTGTGTGTGTGTGTGTGTGTGTGTGTGTTCACCTAACATTACCTTGGCGACAAGCAGGACTGAGCCAGTGCAAACACAGTGATGATGTCTGCTTGTCTTCATCAAAACACGACGTGTGCAGTCATTGTGTGATGTGCTGAAGATTTGTAATGTCTTTGCGGCAGACAGACACTAGCGGCTCTCTGTGTGTGACCAAAACTAAACATTCAGTAAAAGCAGAACAACCGCAATGTGCACACGTCTTTCCATTTTGGTGCCTTTGCTTTTATGGTCATCACCAAGCAACAGCCGTACACACAACAGCAGCTCGACGACACAAGCGTACCAGCGTTTAGGAGGAACAAAGGTGAACACAAAGCAGCCCAGAAGGTGGCGAGAGGGACAATCACACTTGGGTTCAGACCAGGCCATCGACCCAAGTGTGAAAGCACTCTCTGTGGTCAATTTTCACCCATAAGCTATAAAACCATCTGTAGGAGCTCTCAGCATGATAAACACACCTGTACTGTAGTGAGCGTCGAGTGCTGTCCACTGAGTGAACACTGCTGAAACACTGCACACTGATGAGGGAACACACAAACATTCACTGAGCGTGTGTGTGTGTGATGAAGATGAGCTGGTGTCTTCATGCAGGACAGATCTGAGGACTGAGATTAGACTGATCTGCTTGACTGTAGAGGAGGATGATGATGTGTGACCTCAGGATGAAGAACGCTGGACACAGAATCAACAGAAGTGTGTGTGTGTGTGTGTGTGTGTGTGTGTGTGTGTGTGTGTGTGTGTGTGTGTGTGTTTTTCTCTATGAGTGTGTGTGTTTCTGTATGTTTCTGTGAATTGCCGTCGTTCATATCAGTGCAGAAACAGATCATACTGCTCTTCAGGAGGTGTTGTGTGTGATGATGACGCTCTGCTGTTTCTGTGGTCTCCGGTGCGCACACACACACACACACACACACACACACACACACAATAGCGGACGCTTCACACTGCGCTCATGCTGATAATTGTTCTTCATTCCCGTGAGTCGGACTCTCCAAAGGCCAGGATGGATTTTCTCAAATGTCATCTTGCTTTGGGCTCCTGAAGTGTGTGTGTGTGTGTGCGCATATGTGCGTTTCTGCAGAGCACAGGCCCGAAAACACACACACACACACATTTGCAGGGGCCAGAACACACACTTGCACAGGCCCAAACCTATACTCACACACACATTCACAGACCTGAACACACACAGGCCCAAACACACACACACACACACACACACACACACACACACACACACACACACACAGGCCGTGTGATTGACACTCTGCAGCATTCTCTCCGTGTGGGTTATAAATATAATGCAGCTGCAGTGTCGCCGCGGCGATAAGGCGTCCAATCAGATGTCTCGCAGCTGCCAGCTTGTTAAAGAATAGGTGAAGTGTGTGTGTGCGCACATCAGCTGCAGGACAGAGAGATCTGGTCTTCCTGGCTCTTCTCAGAGCGACTGATGCTTGCAAGAAACTTTCTGTCACACTTCCTGTGTGTGTTCGGCCACTTCCTGCTGGAGCGCTGTGCTTCTATCTGCAGATTACCATTCATTTTCTTTTCGCCTTAGTCCCTTTATTAATCAGGGGTTGCCACAGTGGAATGAACCGCCAACTATTCCAGCATATGTTTTACACTACGGATGCCCTTCCAGCTGCAACCCAGTACTGGGAAACACCCATACACACTCATTCTCTCACACACACACACTCATACACTACGGCCAATGTAGTTGATCAGTTCCCCTATAGCGCATGTGTTTGGACTGTGGGGGAAACCGGAGCACCCGGAGGAAACCCACACCAACACGGGGAGAACATGCAAACTCCACACAGAAACACCAACTGATCCAGCCGAGAGTCAAACCAGAGACCTTCTCATCAATGTAATCTCACTAAATACACACATGTGGGAGTGTAATCTGACTACTCTTGGATTACATTTGGATTACTTTTGCTACAGTCACACATGATTCATACATTACCTTACATGTGTGTAACGTGTGTGTTTCTCAACACATTTCTGCTCATAATAGTGTTAATAACTCATCTCTAATAACTGATTTATTTTCTCTTCTCCATGATGACAGCACATAATATTAGACTAGATATTCTTCAAGACACTAGTGTTCAGCTTAAAGAGACATTTAAAGGCTTCACTAGGGTAATTAGGGTAAAGTTAGGGTAATTAGGCAAGTCATTGTATAACAGTGGTTTGTTCTGGAGACAATCCAACACTAATATTGCTGAAGGGGCTAATAATATTGAGCTTAACATGGCTTTAAAACTACTTTTATTGCAGCCGAACTCTCCAGAAGACAGATCTAGCAGTGAATGCTGTGGGAAAGCTCTTGCTCTGTTTAACAGCACATCAGAAATATTTAAATAGAGAATAAAATGTTTGCAAGATGGTGAATAGTTCGGTCTTTTACTGTATATTGATGCAGGATCATCTCATTTTAACAGATAGAAAGTAAAGAAGACAGAAAACCTCCTCACTCTTCATCATCAGCAAGAGCCTGATCAGCGGGTGTGTAAACTGCACTGATGGACAGATGTACTTCACTGTACTCACACTAGGGCGACACAGTGGGTAGTGCTGTCGCCTCACAGCAAGAAGGTCGCTGGGTCGCAGGTTCGAACCTCGGCTGGGTCAGTTGGCGTTTCTGTGTGGAGTTTGCATGTTCTCCCTGTGTTGGCGTGGGTTTCCTCCGGGTGCTCAGGTTTCCCCCACAGTCCAAACACATGTGGTACAGGTGAATTGGGTAGGCTAAATTGTCCGTAGTGTATGAATGTGGATGAGTGTGTGGATGTTTCGGCTGGAAGGGCATCCGCTGCGTAAAAATGTGCTGGTTCATTCCGCTGTGGCGACCCCAGATTAATAAGGGGACTAAGCAGACAAGAAAATGAATGAATGAATGTACTCACACTTGTAAGATGGCTAAACCTCTCCAGTATGTCAGATCCTGAGAGCTGATATGGAATTTCATGAGATGCAATAAAACAACAAACTCTCGGGTCTAAGAAGATAAGGAAACCAGCTGTTCAATTGTTCTATTTTAATCACTATTGACCATCCAAACGTAGGTGTGGATTGTCAACAAACACACCTTACCAGGGGGTAATGCGAGAAAGTTCTCCCCTCTCATTTCACCTTAAGCCCCCTTCTTGACCTTTAAGCTACCTTCCTCCATCAGAGCACATTCCACATAAAATGCTCAAGGTTTTAATATGATGTATGTTATAGCACTGTATTCATGTTTGGTATCATTTTAAATGTCTCTGTGTGATTGGTAAAGTGGTCTTAATTTCACTATAGTATTTCATTTATATATGTTGATTTGGTTTTTGACTTTGATAAAATCTCTGCCAGATGCTGCCCCCTCTAGAGATGATTAACTTCTCAAATTCACCAGGCAAGAGTCTCTGTGACGTTTCTATTGTCTTGAATTTATGGCTGTTTGTTCTGAGATCATATATAAGGGAAAGGTGTGATAGGGCTCATTGGAATCTTGTAGCCAAGACCCCATTGTAGCAACTCGTGTGCTGCAATGTATTTCTCTGGTCAGGTATGCATCTTTAATTCTTTAATCTATCTTTGAGTTAATGGATGTTATATTGTTACAGTATCATCTCTGAATTGGCTTGATGATTGTTTTATTATATAATTGACATTATACAATTTTACCTGACGAATAAAATGTTAAGTTTTGACTCATTCTGATTTCTCCTGAAATCTTTTATATCCAGTAGATTACGTGGAACCATTTCGCTACCTTTATGATCGGCATAATTTTGGAATTATTGGACCTATAGATTACACGTAGTATGGCACACGGTATCATAGAGATCTTTTAATTTCTTAACCACTGAAACTAGCAAGTTACGGATCTTGATTAAGTGAGAGGTTTTTTTAAGTAAGCATAGTGCAACCAGCCTAATTAAATATTAATTCATCCCGTACCCTCTGACTAATTTCAGAGTGTCGACATGCTGTCCGTGAGCACCGACGCATCCCGGGGCGTGAAACTCTGAGCGGCGTTTGGTCCCGAATGAACGTATAAATTGAAGAGTATGGGAACAGATAGATCAAAACTCTAAATTAAGTCATAAATGATTATTGTGATCCGTTCCTATAATTAGAAATACAGTCTAAATATTACGATCACTTAAAAATGGAGTCAGATAAAATTCAGAGCTAGAAAATGAGTATAAATAAACTCTAATAAAAAACAGAATTCTTTTCAGAAGCACTGGAAAAGGCTTACATGCATTTAACCTTCGACCATGCTGTTAGTTTCATCATTGGGCTAATAGATGGACGTTTACACACTAATGTAATATAATTATAATATAATATAGCTGTGTTTCCAATCAAACGATGTGAATTCAAGAGTTCGCCCTTAGGTGATGACTGATTATAATGCTGTCCCGGGAGAGAGACCTGAGCTTGTGAGATCCTCGTTCCCGGGGCTCCCTCCCTTTGCAGGGTGAGGGGAGTTTGAGCTCAGGTAGGTCTCGAGAACTCCCCTGCTTGATAATGGTGAATGTAGATTATGAATAGCTATGGGAGAGTGTATGCTGAATTAGACGCTTGTCTATGATGTCGATTTAGTTTGGTCAATTGACTTATGTTACATGTTTTTGGTCTGTGAGAGGAAACCATAGAGATCGGGGAAAACCCTCGCAAACACGGGGAGAACGTGCAAACTTCACACTGAAATGTCAACTTGGTCAGGTAAGATCTGCGCCAGTGACTTTCTTGCTGTGAGGCAATGATGCTAACCATTGAGCCTCCGTGCTGCCCTGACAAGGAAAGAGGAGGAGTAGGAGTGGAAGGGGGATTCTTCAAGACGAAGATGGCTAAGGTAAGATACTCTGGTTATTTATAGTGATTTAGGAATCGTCTGATTGGGGAATCGTGCATTAGCTAATGAGGGACCAGCTGTGGTCAATCATAAGCGCGTGCTCCTCTCGCAATTAGTTTATAAATGAACTTCACTTAGATTCAAGCGCAAGCCTGTAATATCACATAAATCATTCCAGAGTAAAGCAGCTCAAAAATGGAGCAAATATCAGACAGAGAATAATAGTAATGATTATTATTATATATATATAAGCAGCACGGTGGCTCAATGGTGTCACACTGTGGCCTCAGAGCAAGAAGGTCGCTGGTTTGAGTCCTGGCTGGGTCAGTTGGTGTTTCTGTGTGGAGTTTGCATGTTCTCCCCGTGTTGGTGTGGGTTTCCTCCGGGTGCTCCGGTTTCCCCCACAGTCCAAACACATGCGCTATAGGGGAACTGATCAACTAAATTGGCCGTAGTGTATGAGTGCGTGTGTGTGAATGAGTGTGTTGGCGGTTCATTCCGTTGTGTTGACCCCTGATGAATAAAGGGACTAAGCTGAAGGAAAATGTATTTACAATTATCATTATTACAGCAGCACAGCTGTGTGTGTGTGTGTGGTGTATTAGTCCTGCTGGTGTGCAGCAGGTCTGGGGTCAGTGTGGAGTTCCTCTGTGTGTTCAGGCACTGCTGGGGTCATAGGTCAGCTCTTTGTTTGGCTGTGATGAAGCCGTCGCTCTGCCCTGTGCTGATCTTCACTCCACACACTGCTGCTTTATACTCAATAACCGGCTTCAGGAAGAGTTCAGTGGTGTCAGTCCCACACACAGCAGCGCAGATCCCTCACCAAACACCACGTTTCATCTTATTAAACTGTGTATAGTGTGTGAAGAGTTGACGGTGTTGGTGATGGTTTGGGCTCTTTCGCGATCACTGTGACCCAGTGGGCACCTTGGTATTGTAACGGCCTGAGCATGGTGCAACATGGCTAGCCCTCAGATAGATAAAGTCTGCTAAGACGATTTCCCCCACTGATATTTTATTGTCTAGGAAATGGGTGTACTGTCCTTTACGGACAAAATGCCACACACAGGGTTAACGATACTGAAATAAAAGAATATAAACAGAGCAACAGTATGTTACCCTCACACACACGCAGGGCTCGAGTCTAGTGCAAACAGAGCAATGAATAAGGGGCACATGCTCTTAAAGGGGTACATACACCTGCTTACTCATTACAGTATACTGACTTTCTGTCTTCTTTCTAGTCCAAATATCTACAAACTCTTAAATCAAGAAGCATTTTCTAGACACTAGAAATAATGAGTCAAAATGAAGAGAGTTTCTCCTTAAAACAAGCAGAGTAATTGGACAACAGGAGTAGCAGAATAATATTGTTTTTCCTCTTGACATCAGATTATTTTGCTTGATTTAAAGGGGTGGTCCACTATGATATCATATGCTAAACTGTAGTTGATGTGTAATGTATCTGTGTGAACATAAACAACACCTCTGAATGTAAGACGCTCTTAGTTCAATGCAAAGGGAGACATTGGCTTTTACAGAGTTAGCTTAGCAAAGCCTAGAGCGAATAAATTTGGGGACAACAAAAAATGCATCCGGGTTAATGATGTCATAAACCCTTCATGAGAGGCGTGGCCAGATGTGCTGTAACGTTATAGCAGAGACGCTTCCTGGGTTGTTGCTAGATCGGATACGTTTGTGGCCGGAAGTTAATGAGAGTTATTTATAAAATTTATTAAATTTCCCATTTATTCTATTTTATTAACGTCTACCCCCACCCCAACCCTAAACCCAACCATCACAGCACTGTAAAAACAGTAGTTGTACTGAGTATTATTTAAGTTATCTATTAAATTACGCAATAAATTGTATTTTTTAACACCTAATCTCACCCCAACCCTAAACCCAACCATCACAGCACTGTAAAAATATTCATTATTGTTCAATTCAATTCAATTCACCTTTATTTCTCTAGCGCTTTTACAATGTAGATTGTGTCAAAGCAGCTTCACATGGAAGATTATAGTGAATTGAAACAGAGTCAGTTCAGTTTTCAGAGATTAAGTTCAGTTCAGTTTAGCTCAGTTCAGTGTGGGTTAATCACTACTGAGAGTCCAAACACTGAAGAGCAAATCCATCGATGCGCAGCTCTACAGATCCCGAACCATGCAAGCCAGTGGCGACAGCGGCGAGGAAAAACCTTCACCAACTGGCGAAAGCGAAGATTTAAAAAACCTGGAGAGAAACCAGGCTCAGTTGGGCACGACCATTTCCCCTATGGCCAAACGTCTTGTGCAGAGCTGCAGTCTAGGCGCTGGAGGCGGAGAATGCTGGACCTCAGCGAAGACTCGTCTGTCCCTGGAGCGTCACAGGAATCAGTCTCATGCTCTCCACTCCTCCATGACCACCACAGCAGCTGCTCAGGATACGGCCTGGTCCAGGATTATGAAAACCTTGGGATCATCTCGTCGCTGGTCTTGGATCGCATCAGTGGCACTGCATAGTCTGAGGGCCTCGAGATGAGTACCCCCAGGTGGAAATACAGAATAAGGAGAATAATTAGCGTAGCTGCTGTTCATAGTGTATATAAACAAGAACCAAAATCCTGTGTGGGGCACATCATGCGTCATACCGCTATGTACTGCACTGAGTGTATGCTTTGCTAAAAAGATAGGTCTTTAATCTAGTTTTGAAGAGCGAGAGTGTGTCTGAGCCTCGGACATCATCAGGAAGGCTATTCCAGAGTTTAGGGGCCATAAATGAGAAGGCTCGACCTCCTTTACTCGACTTTGATATTCTAGGTACTACCAGAAGCCCTGAGTTTTGAGATCGTAAAGAGCGGGTTGGGTTGTAGTGAGACAGAAGGTTGGTCATACCGTGTCATAAAACAAATGCTGCTATATTAATGTGCATATTGCACTTCCGCCCGGCCGTGTATCCAATCTAGATTTTACCACTTCCTGGTGACATGGAGCCGATCTGCCAATCACAGTGCATTATGTTAGCTGACCAATCAGAGCGTCTTGAGGGCAGGCATTCTGAGAACTAGGAATATGACAGTGGCTTTGATGTTAGCTGAGTAGCTGTTTATAATCAGAGTCAGATATAGGAAAAATAAGGGGATTTTCTACAAGTGAAGCACGAGCACACACTGCTTTGCGTCTTATAAACACAGCCAAGCCTTAACAATACACTGTGGACCAGCCCTCATTATTCTGAAGACTAGACTATATTTTGTGCTTGTTCTTGAATATGCTTCTTGATTTAAGAATTTTAAGATATTTGGACTTGAATCAAGACAGAAACTCAGAGTAAGAACAGCATATTCTGCAGTGCTAACGGGCTAATTGTAAATGCTAATGCTAATAAATGATTTCATTTGATGTTCAGTGTTGTCCATCAGCGCAGCTCTGATGACTCTGATGATCAGAAAATAATGACAATTAAACAGCGCAGTGTTCAGACACACACACACACACACACACACACACACACACACACACACACACACACACACACACAGGGGTAATGAGGAACGCTCCAGAATATCTGCTCTCACACTGGTCTGATCTGCAGTCTTATGGCCCGTTTCTATGGAGTGGAACGGTTCGGTTCAGTATGCTTTTATGGCCATTTCCACTGTCAAAAGCTACCTAAAAGCTAACTGTACTGCACCACTTTTTGGTTTCCCTTTGCAAAGTGTACCTAGCACGACAAAAGGGTACCAGAAGGCAGAGCCATGGTCGACCCGAGCTCAAACAGACCTTGTCGTCATCTTGATGAACAGCCACAAAGCCAAGAAGCAGAGCAGAATCTGCCCTGTGCCCTGTAGTTGTTTACAAGGCTGTCTAAAGCGCGAGTGGTTTCGCTTTCTCTTGTGCGTTCGCCACACGTCTATATTTGAAATAATGAACTTCTCAAGCTGATGATAACATGTGCTTGATTATTGAAGTGCTTCTGGCATCTGATCCTGTCAGAAAGAGAAACGTGAGAGTGAAGCGCGGAAATCAAAGGAGCATGTTTCAGCAGCTAACAGATGAACACACTGCCATGTTGAACTACTGGGGTCTGTTTTTCGTACGTGGATTACTGAGTTAGCAGGATTTGGTTATTAATGATTTGACATGATCCAGGATCATTTCGTTTTTTCGAAACTCATCTGAGACTTGTTGTCATAGAAACGGGTCTGGTAGCTCAAACCTGCTCAGGAGCAGCAGCTTATTTCATGTAAACAGGATTAGATCGGCTCATTTCAAGCAAAGATAATACTAAAAGTATGTACAAAATGCTGATATTTTCTTATATTAATAACCTAAAGCTTGTATACACTTCGGAAAATAGTAAATAAAAAAGTTTACATATACACATTTATAATAATTAATAATATTTAATATTAAATAATTAATAATATTTATGTTTATATACATATATGTTTAAAAAATATATAAATAAAACTTATGCAATCTGCACTCCGAAATAAAAGTGCAAAAACGAGATGGTTCTCCCCAAGGGGATCAAACAGACATTTATTAATATGGACTTTTTAGATACAAACTCGTACTATTTTAAATACTGATTCAGCTTTAGTACAATCTCTGTATGATAATAGACATGCACAATATTCCACTGCTTTTTGTTTGTTTATAAAGGAATAGTCATTTATGCAGTCATGCACGTCTTGACCGCTAATATGTCGGTGATTTGATGCTTCGCAAAAGTTGCAGACGCATTTACTGATATCAAAATGCTTTTTAATGCAAAATTAAGTTAAATTCCTTACGCTGATTAAGAAACTTAAACAGGCCTAGTCTACTATAGTAAAGAAAATCCCATCTGAAATGTCAAACTAAATAAATTGCTGAATACTCTCGACAGATGAAAGTGTAAGGCCAGCAGCCCACAACAAATGTGGAGAGTTATTGTGTATCACATTTAACAAACCGTTTAATACCTTTATTTTGTAATTTTGCTCAGATGGAGAATTGAATATTAATCAGATGATGTCATTACACTGCTGTGCCGTCAGCCAATCGCTGCATTGCTGATCATGATTTTGAGGATCAATAGATCAGTCCTTCACAACACACACAGTAAGCTTAGATCATTTCTTTTTTATCTGATTACCAAACATGTTTGAAGAACCAAATTAGACAGAGATCAGTTATCAAGATTAACAGATCCAGGATCTGCCAAATCATCTTAGATCATTTAAGCGAGATACGAAGAACAGACCTTAGGACTATTCTGAACTGAGAATGAGGGAATGACTCTCTAACAGAGGCTACATGTGCTGCTGAAGATTACACACACAGATGAGAGGTCTGCTCTGACTGTGGGCTAGGCATAATGGTTTTCAAGATATACCGCAGTTTGGTTTAAAAACTGCCAAAATTTTCTGCTTTACTGTTCCTAAGGTATGTGTAAGATTTTTTAGTTATCTTTTTTAGGACGACAACAGTATCTCCAGCAGAAAAAATATCCAAAGATGCTGTTTTAAATTGGAAAGAAAACTGTGTTTTTGAAACTAATGAGGCGACGCAGTGGCGCAGTAGGTAGTGTTGTCGCCTCACAGCAAGAAGGTCGCTGGTTCGAGCCTCAGCTGGGTCAGTTGGCATTTCTGTGTGGAGTTTGCATGTTCTCTCTGCGTTGGCGTGGGTTTCCTCCGGGTGCTCCGGTTTCCCCCACAGTCCAAACACATGCGGTACAGGTGAATTGGGTAAGCTAAATTGTCCGTAGTGTATGAGTGTGAATGAGTGTGTGTGGATGTTTCCCAGAGATGGGTTGCAGCTGGAAGGGCATCCGCTGCGTAAAACATGTGCTGGATAAGTTGGCGGTTCATTCCACTGTGGCGACCCCGGATTAATAAAGGGACTACGCCGAAAAGAAAATGAATGAATGAATGAATGAATGAATGAATGTTCACTGCTCCAAAATATTATAAATCTTTCAAAAAATAAAATAAAATAAAATAAAAAAATATATATATATTGTGTTCAAAGGGGGAAAAGGTTTATGTTTTTTACCCAGACATTTAAAAAGAGCATATTTTAGAGCAGTAATCACAATACTGTGATATTTTATCCAAGGTTATCATACCGTCACAATCTTATACCGGCCCATGCCTACTGTGGGCTATATTTCATGTTGATTTTGAACCCAAATAAGGACTAAATGTCTGCTGTGTGTAGTTTATCTGTAATCAGTAACATATCGGGGACTGTAAGGGTCTGTGTGTGTTCATACATGTTCATTTATTGATTTATTTGATATAATGGCAGACGTTACAGTAGGCTATTCACACTGTCATTGATCTGCAGTTATAATCAGATCATGTTGATGAAAGGTTAGTGATGAACATTTATACAGTATTGATGTGTATAAAGCATCTGTGTTGTGAAGTGCTGCTCATATGATATGTGAGTGACCCGTACAGCTTTACTGTAGACATTTCCTCCAGTAAAAATGACGTCGTCTGAAACTTTCTGTCAGACACCACACACACACACCATTGCTACCCTTTTAGCAGCAGAAACACAAACCTGATAAAGGTGACCCGTACCAACCCGTACCGTACCACTCAGTGGGAACGGGCCATTGATGTACTCTTCTCATGCTTCAGTCATGTTTCAGCGGATCTATCAAACACACACACGCACACACACACACACACACATTGAACATAAGCATGATCACAGTGTCTGCGTGATGTGAATGTTCAGGGAGAAACCTTGTCATTAATCTGCAGACACTATGAGGACGTCACCTTTAGAGCTCACTTTAGACTTTGTATAAACTGAGGGATAATAGCTGATGATGAGGCGTTCATTATAGAGAATAAAGCTCAGTAAATAAGTGTGTGTTCATCTCTCATACTCCTCCATCAGCCGCAGCTCATCACTGCTCTCCTCCTCTTAATCCCCTGCTCACGTCTTGTGTTTGACAGTTTATGTGTTTCTTCCACATTGTGTGTGTGTGTGTGTGTGTATATAGCTCTGGCCCTCCGCCGGACTCTGCTGCTACACAGATGTCCGCTCTGCAGCACAGAATGACCCTTTACTGCAGGCCAGGAGACCCTCAAACACCAGTGTGTGTGTGTGTCCTCTAACACACTCCGACCTCACGCTGATTCACACAGTTTCCGTTCTCACTTTCACCTTAAATTCAAAGTGACAATATTTTCATCAGCTAGAGCTGTGCAAAATTACACACACACACACACACACACACACACACACACAGAGAGAGAGAGAGAGAGAGAGAGAGAGAGATGTAATCAGAGCAGTGGTGGAAAGAGTACAGGAAAATCATACTCAAGTAAAAGCACCATTACTTGCCTAATAATGTAGTGCGAGTAAAAGTATCTACTGTAAATATTACTCAAAGTATGAGTACAAAGTAGCCCTTTCAGAAGTACTCAAGAGTAGTGAGTATTACACTGTGAAAAGCTGATGTGTTTACATGTAATTTGTGCGTGTGTGTGTAAACGTAATATTCTGTAGTGCATTTAGTTATTGCCCAGCAGGCACACAACATCATGAGACGTTAATATTAGGTTAGATTTAGGTTGTAATGTCAGGTGACCAAAATCCAATGTCTAGCCAGCAGCTAAGGACAACGTTATTTTGGTGTCCAATAATGATGTTGATATTTGGTTGAGTTTAGGTTGTTAGAAAGTGACCAAAATCCAGCGTCGAGCCAACATCTTAAACCAACATCATATATGACGTCAAATACTGACATTTATTCATCAGGTACGGCAACCAAAATCCAACGTCTGATGGACGTCATAGGGGTAACGTTCACACAACGTCAAGCTGTAACATCATCAGACATTGATAATTGGTTGGTTTTAGGTTGGACATTGGATATTGAGTTCTGACGTCAACCCGATTTTCATTTCCAAACAAAATGCAAAGTCCCCATGATGTTGGTACTGAAATATGGGAGACTCCTGGGAAAAACGGGAGTGTTGGCAGGTATGTTCACCGATGTTTACAGAGTGCATACACAGACGAGCGATCCGCTGATGACTCGACTGATCTTCACGGCTTTAAAACGCTCCAGTGTTTGTGTATCTGTGTTTGCAATCTGTGAAGAGCGGTGAACTGATGACCTTCACGGCCAATCGCAGTCATCTCTGTTGAGCACTGGTGAACACAATGGCAAATCAGCAGTGTTTATGAACACGCTCAGCGGCGCTTAAATGTCAGCGGGAAATGGACAATTTTAAAACTCCAGTATCGTGACAACTAGGGTTGGGTATCGTTTGGGGTTATTTCGATATTAAATCTATAGTTTTAAAATGGTACCGGTGCCAAAACGCTACCTGAACCGATACTTTTGAGCCTCAAAATTATGGTGGATGACTCTAGAAAAATCTTTTATTTGACAAAATCTTTTAAAAAATAATTTTAATAGAACAATATAAGTAAAGTTTAAAGTAAACATCAGTTGATATTTTATATATTTGACTGACATTAATATATTTCCTTTGATCATTTGTTGGTTAGCATGAATTTAGGACTTGCGTTATGAAATTACTTTAGCTTACTGCTAACCTGTGGAAAGGGTGTCATCAAAATACTGAACTCCTTTTTTCCAGGGTTGGGGCTTGTGACTATGTTTACATGGTTATCAGTGATCTAGTGATTTGACTTAATGTGAATAAGACAGTAATATGATTAAGGTGTTTACATGAGTTGCTTTTTGAATGTTCCTTTCATGATGCCGTCTTACATGTTGTAGTACTGTACATAGATGGATTAACGTCATTGCATCACCACGCTATCCACGCTATCCTCCAGAGTTTCATGTAATTTCAGGTGTTTCGTTTTTAACTTTTCGACTTTAACTGCAGTTTCACTTTCATTCAGGAACATTTCATTCATGCCCCCATGACAAACTGAGGTATTTGATGCGAGTATTAAGTAAGGACTGCTGGAAGAGTGCTCTATTAATGGAATTTGATAACGCACGTTGAATGGAAAGAAAAAACCTCCACATTTCATGACGCAGGTGTCTGTGGTCCTTTAAGGTAATCAAAAATCACTGTTTACATGATAAGACAATACTCTGATTAAGAGTCTAGACTAATCATATTCAAATCGGAGCATTGGTGTCCATGTGCGTACTCATTGAAAGTGCCAGATGCTGCTGCAGTGTATTCCTCTGCCTATGAGCCCTCACATGTGTCATTAGGTTTGACGTGTTTCCCCCCTTACACACAACTTTTGTAAAGCGTCTGCTTCACGTTGCTGTGTCAGAATCCTTGCTTGTAAAATATGCTTTAGAAGGCTTAGTTTAAGCTAATTTGATGAACTTGATCATGCGTGTTGATCTGAAGAGAGTCGCTCTCGCTCACCGAATTCGCTGTACTGTGTGCATTGCGTCCGTTCCCTAAGCAACAAAAACAAACGCCTGACATCGCCTGTCCGTATTCCTTAAAGCTGTTAGAGATGGTGTGACAACGCATACTTATGTGTACCTTTGATGCACCCCTTGATGCTTCTCATGTCCTTGTCGCAGCACCAGTGGCACCGAAATTAGGCACCGAAATTCATATGCTGATTCGGTTCGGTCCATACCGGTTACAAAGGTATCAGTGCTATAATGGCACCGGGTTTCAGTACCCAACCCTAGAGACAACACTATTACAGACAACACGAGGATGTGCTACAGAGGCCTGCAGTGTTTAATCACTCACCGGGTTACACAGGCTGAAGCAGGGAAGCGTCCCCACGGTGTTTACCTGCTGCCATGAACTGAAGGAGGACACGCAAGCGTATCACTCTTAAAGAGATTGCCATGTTGTTTGATGTCTAACATGCTTTAATTGTTTAAATTAAACTGAACATACTGATATTAAAGTGATGTTTACACCACATCTGCTTTTTGAAATCAGGGCAACAGCTGGAGCTTTGTAGTCCTCAACATGTTGTTGCAGTGTTTACAGTGCTGATCCTATACTACCGTGTTTCTTCCCACTGCAGCCTCGCTTTTGTGTTTTAAAATGACGGCCGCGTGAAATAAGCGTACACCGATACTGCACTAAACATGTACATAAGGGAAAGTAAAAGTACTCATTTATAAAGCTATTTAGTAAAGTACAATCCCTGAGCAGAACTACTCAATTACAGCAGTTTGAGTATTTATAATCTGTTACTTTACACCACTGAATCAGTGTGTGTGTGTGTGTGTGTGTGTGTGTGTGTGTCTCCTGTGCTGTTTCTCCTCAGTAACCTCTGCTGTTCTCCTGTGCTTTCAGCTCCACTGAGGAATCACCTTCACTGCTCTCCTTCAGGTCCTGTGCTGCGCAGTTTATCGGTAGAGGACATCTGAAGCTGCAGGGTTTCACCACACACACACACACACACACACACACTGACAGACCAGATCTGAGCTTCGGGGACACAGAACAGCTCATAATGGTCACTGTGCACACGTGAAGAACACTTGAAGGACACGTGAAGAAAACAGGAAGAACATAAAGAACATGTGAAGGACATGTGTGAAGCTGCTGACTAGTGAGTAGATGAGTTTAGTATTTGACTAATGAGTGAATGAGTTTACCTGTTAGTGAGTGAAGAGGAGAGCTGTGTGTGTGTGCGTGTGTGTGTGGGTGTGTGTGTGTGTGTGTGTGTGTGTGTGTGTGTGTGGGTGTGTGTGTGTGTGTGTGTGTGGGTGTGTGTGTGTGTGTGTGTGTGTGTGTGTGTGTGTGTGTGTGTGTACGTGTTTTTGTGACATATCAGGACACAAATCTGTATAATGACATAGGTATGACACAGGTATTACAAAAAGCAGGTGAAATATGAGGACATTGGTGACGTCCTCACTTCTCCAAAAGCTTCTAAATCACACAGGATGAGTTTTTGTAGGGAGTAAAGCTGTACACTGTCTCCTGTGATGGTTGGGTTTAGGGGTAGGGTGGGGTGAGGGCAATATAATATACGCTTTGATCTGTAGAAAATGAATGGAAGCCTATGTAATGTACCCACTTTACACAAAAACAAACATGTTTGTGTGTGTGTGTGTGTGTGTGTGTGTGTGTGTGTGTGTGTGTGTGTGTGTGTGTGTGTGTGTGTGTGTGTGTGTGTGTGTGTGTGTGTGTGTCCTACAGGTGATCTGTCTGAATATCAAGTGTTTTCTGAGCTAAAGTAGAGTGTGTGGAGAAACAGAAGAGTTCATGTTGGGTGTGAGAGCTGATCAATAACACACTGATCATCAGAGCGATGCTCAGCTCATCTCCAGTGCTCCACACACACACACACACACACACACACATCTGACGCGCTGCTATATTCAGAGCTTCTTCCAGCTAATTGGAGATGAAGAAACAAGCGTGTGACAATGTTGGAGAGGAGGTGAGACCACACTCACACATGCGCACACACACACACACACACACACACACACACACACACACACACACACACACGCACACACACACAGACTTTTCTCTTACTTCTTCTTCTGTTGTTGGCACCATGCTGGCATGTCATTAACAGCGTGTGGAGGAGATTAGTTTTCAGAGTTCTGGCTGTGTTCTATTCTCAGTGATGCCCCCTATGCCCTATTCCTCTCACACAGTTATTCTGAGCTTCTAGTCGTCGTCTCCACATTTAATGTAATTTGATCTCAAAGCTATCTGAATGCAGTTCACTTTTAATGATGTTCAGATGGACAGTTGAGCTCCCTTCATTGTCACGGTTGTGATCTATCTGTTCTTTTTGCATCTGTGTGTTCCTTCTGTATGTTATGTGTCATGCCTTATGTGTTGTCGTGTGCGTGGGCGTGTGCTTGTTTACCTTCTGTGTTGACAGCGTGCTATTATCAGCTGATGCATCAGCTGACCTAATCATCCTCCAGCTGATCCTCATTTCACTGGCTATATATTCAGTCTGTGGTTACTGCTGTTTATCAGTCCGTTGCTTGTTCTTGTCCCTGTCTGTTTGTATCTTTGGATGCTCTGCTGTTTGTTCGTCGGATGACGATTTCGTTTGGTCTGTTGAAGTTCTTTGTTTCATATTAAATCTTGCTCGCACTTGGATCCTCTGTCTGGTGACGTGACATTCATAGTGCACTATGTCATTTTTAACACAGCCATGGCTCTTTAATTAAGCTGACTTTAATGATTTACAACTGAAAATCTGTTACAGCATTTACAAACCTCTGAAAACAAAGCAGACGTTTATGACTTTATTTGGTATTTTAAACAGCATCTGTACTCTACACTACCTGACAGAAGTCTTGTGGTGGATCTCAGTTGTAGGAGCAGCACATAATAACTCGACTTCTAGTTGATCATAAAGTGTCAGGAGGTGGATTTCTCTGCTGAATCATCTGTTGATCTGCATCATAATCATCACCAATACTGCAGAAGACCTACTCGAACCAGCATGGAGCCAAGATTCTCACACAAATCAGTCAAGTTTGGTGAAGGAGAAATCATGGTTTGGGGTCACATTCAGTATGGGGGCGTGCGAGAGATCTGCAGAGTGGATGATCAACATCAACAGCCTGAGGTATCAAGACATTTGTGCTGCCCATTACATTACAAACCACAGGAGAGGGACAATTCTCCATCAGGATAGTGCTCCTTCTCATACTTCAGCCTCCACATCAAAGCTCCTGAAAGCAGAGAAGGTCAAGCTGCTCCAGGATTGGCCAGCCCAGTCACCAGACATGAACATTATTGAGCATTGAGGAGGCGTTGAAGATGAACACAAAGACTCTTGATGAACTCTGGGAGTCCTGCAAGAAGGCTTTCTTCTCCATTCCAGATGACTTTATTAATGCGTGATTTGAGTCATTCAGAGATGTATGATGCAGTCCTCCAAGCTCATGATGGAGTCAGACACAATATTCATTCTGTTTCCACTGCAGCAGGACTTTATATTCTATACTGGACATTATTGAAGGTTCAGTGATGAGACTTTAGTCTAAGCAGAGTCAGACCTTACTGTCCTAATGAAATCATTCAACATCAACACATGATCAGATTTTATTGTGCTCAAATAAGCTAAATCTAGAGGCCTTTAGCTTTCATAGAGACACTTCTGATACACAATCATCAACTAGAAGACAAGATATTATTTGTGTTCCTAAAACCTGGATAGGCCACAAGACTTTTGTCAGGTAGTGTATGTGTGTGCAACAGCTAGTGCAGTGTGTGGAGGATAATTCTGAGTGTTCTATAATGGCATGACTCTAATGTTGGCAGATTTTAAATTTTTGCGCTAAAAGCAACAATATGCAACTTTCTCTCGTGGCTCCTTCTTGTGGCTGATAAGTGTAACTGCCTGTTATCCACAAAGCAGGTCGCGCTCTTCCGCTCATTCACATTTCTAGGTATATACACTCACCAGCCACTTTATTAGGTACACCTCACTAGTACCGGGTCGGACCCCTTTTGCCTTCAGATCTGCTTTAATCCTTCATGGCAGAGATTCAACAAGCTACTGGAAATGTTCCTCAGAGATTTTGCTCCATATTGACATGATAGCATCACACAGTTGCTGCAGATTTGTCGGCTGCACATCCATGATGCCAATCTCCACCACATCCCAAAGGTGCTCCTTTTGGATTGAGCTCTGGTGACTGTGGAGGCCATTTGAGTACAGTGAACTCATTGTCATGTTCAAGAAACCAGTCTGAGATGATTGGTGCTTTATGACATGGTGCGTTATCCTGCTGGAGGTAGCCATCAGAAGATGGAGACACTGTGGTCATAAAGGGATGGACATGGTCAGCAACAATACTCAGGTAGGCTGTGGCGTTGACACCATGCTCAATTGGTACTAATGGACCCAAAGTGTGCCAAGAAAATCTCCCCCACACCATTACACCACCACCAGCAGCCTGAACCGCTGATACAAGGCAGGATGATCCATGCTTTCATGTTGTTGAGGCCAAATTCTGAGCCGACCATCCGAATGTGTCAGCAGAAATGGAGACTCATCAGACCAGGCAACGTTTCTCCAATCTTCTATTGTCCAGTTTTGGTGAGCCTGTGTGAATTGTAGCCTCAGTTTCCTGTTCTTAGCTGACAGGAGTGGCACCCGGTGTGGTCTTCTGCTGCTGTAGCCCATCCGCCTCAAGGTTGGACGTGTTGTGTGTTCAGAGATGCTCTTCTGCAGACCTCGGTTGTAACGAGTGCTTATTTGAGTTACTGTTGCCTTTCTATCAGCTGGAACCAGTCTGGCCATTCTCCTCTGACCTCTGGCATCAACAAGGCATTTGCGCCCACAGAACTGCCGCTCACTGGATATTTCCTCTTTGTCGGACCATTCTCTCTAAACCCTAGAGATGGTTGTGCGTGAAAATCCCAGTAGATCAGCAGTTTCTGAAATACTCAGAGCAGCCCGTCTGGCACCAACAACCATGCCACGTTCAAAGTCCCCTAAATCCCCTTTCTTCCCTATTCTATCAGCAGCAGGGTGGATTACTGTAACGGCCTCCTCACGGGCCTTCCCAAAAAGACAGTCAGACAGTTGCAGCTCATCCAGAACGCTGCGGCCAGGATTCTAACCAGAAGCAGGAAATCAGAGCACATCACACCTGTCCTCAGGTCTCTACACTGGCTCCCAGTTACATTCAGAATAGATTTTAAAGTACTATTACTTGTCTATAAATCACTAAATGGCCTAGGAGCTCAACACATTACAGATATGCTCACTGAATACAAGCCTAACAGATCACTCAGATCTTTAGGATCATATAAACTAGAAATTCCAAGAGTTCAGTCAAAGCAGGGTGAATCGGCTTTCAGCTACTACGCCCCTCGCTGGTGGAATCAGCTTCCAGAAATGATCAGATGTGCTCCAACATTAGGCACATTCAAATCCAGACTGAACACACATCTGTTTAGCTGAGCCTTTACTGATTGAGCACTGTGCTACGTCCGACAAATTGCTTACGTTTTTCTCTTCTTTTTCATTTTTTTACAACCTGTTTTAACACATTTTTGTCTGTTTTTATCTGTTTTTTATTATCTGTTTTTATTTTTATTTTTTCTTATATTTGTCTTTTTTATTCCTGTTTATGTAAAGCACTTTGAATTGCCACTGTGTATGAAATGTGCTATATAAATAAATTTGCCTTGCCTTGCCTTGCCTTGATGCTCAGTTTGACCTGCAGCAGATCGTCTTGACCATGTCTACATGCCTAAATGCAGAGAGCTGCTGCCATGTGATTGGCTGATTAGACATTTGTGTTAACGAGCAGTTGGACAGGTGTACCTAATAAAGTGGCCGGTGAGTGTATATGTGTGTGTGGTTCCGCTGACAGGGCTGTGTGTATCGGGTTGCTCACCCACAGGTTAATGCATGATTTCAGGAGGCAGTTAAAAAGTGAATAAAACATCCTGAAATGTGCTTTAAGTCACTGCATGTGCTCTGAGCAGTAGATTAGTCTGAAGACTTTTAATTTTACCTCTGTAATTGCTTTTTCAGATTCTTAAATGACTGAAAGTTGGAATTTGGCAATTTTGTGTGCAGTCAAGCTTTAGAGTCATGTGAAATTAACTTGAATCTTTTCATTTTTGTTGATTTAGCTTTAGTGTTCTGGTTCTAAAGTTTTCTCTAAATATTAGAGTTTTAAATCTTTAGATTTATCTGATATTTATATCATATGCAGATATCATCCAAACCTCTTTACATCTTTCAAACTGATAGCATGTCATTTTCTTAACCTAAAAATAATGAGAGAACATTCAGAAATCCTGTTTGATTGTGAGGAGCAGTGGCGTCCGCAGGAGAGAATGTGTGAACAACACGGCTCAACACACTGATAGATCATGTGATGACAACATCCACACTACACACTACACACAGTTTTAACTTTACTACACATGAGAGTTGCAGAGAGTGTGTGTTTTGAGACGAGGGCAGATCTTAATTTGCTTCTGACTGAAGTGTGAAGAGTTGAGATCTGCTTTTAATGAGTTTGTGTAGTTGTGTGTGTGACAGGAGCTCTGGCTGTGAGAGTGTGTTATTTAAAGCTCTGCTGTCTTCAGCTAACGGATGACTTTATTGAGGACTGATGAGGGTTAGATGTGTGTGTGTGTGTGTGTGTGTGTGTGTGTGTGTGTGTGTGTGTGTGTGTGTGTGTGTGTGTGTGTGTGTGTGTGTGTGTGTGTGTGTGTGTGTGTGTGTGTGTGTGTGTGTATGCAGATGCAGTGGTAGTTTGTGCAGTGGTTGCAGACGCAATGTTTTCTGATGCAGTACATGCAGATGCAGTATATACAGACGCATTTGTTGCAGGTGCAATGTTTGTTTATGCAGTGCTTGCAGACGCAGTGTTGCTGATGCAGTTGTTGCAGACAATGTTTGGTAATTCAGTAAATGCAGACACAGTAAATTCAGACACAATAAATGCAGATGCAGTGTTTCTTTATGCAGTGGTTGCAGACAATGCTCTCAGACGTAGTAAATGCACACACAGTGGTTGTTAACAGTGGTTGCAGACGCAGTAAATACAGACAGAGTGGTTGTTTACACAGTGGTTGCAGACGCAGTAACACACAGTGGTTGTTTACACAGTGGTTGCGCATGTAGTAAATGCACACACAGTGGTTGTTTACGCAGTGGTTGCGCGTGTAGTAAATGCACACACAGTGGTTGTTTACACAGTGGTTGCGCGTGTAGTAAATGCACACACAGTGGTTGTTTACGCAGTGGTTGCGCATGTAGTAAATGCACACACAGTGGTTGTTTCTGCAGTGGTTGTGCATGTAGTAAATGCACACACAGTGGTTGTTTACGCAGTGGTTGCGCGTGTAGTAAATGCACACACAGTGGTTGTTTACGCAGTGGTTGCGCATGTAGTAAATGCACACACAGTGGTTGTTTACGCAGTGGTTGCGCATGTAGTAAATGCACACACAGTGGTTGTTTACGCAGTGGTTGCGCGTGTAGTAAATGCACACACAGTGGTTGTTTACGCAGTGGTTGCGCATGTAGTAAATGCACACACAGTGGTTGTTTACGCAGTGGTTGCGCATGTAGTAAATGCACACACAGTGGTTGTTTACGCAGTGGTTGCGCATGTAGTAAATGCACACACAGTGGTTGTTTACGCAGTGGTTGCGCGTGTAGTAAATGCACACACAGTGGTTGTTTACACAGTGGTTGTGCATGTAGTAAATGCACACACAGTGGTTGTTTACGCAGTGGTTGCAGATGCAGTAAATACAGACAGAGTGGTTGTTTACACAGTGGTTGCAGACGCAGTAACACACAGTGGTTGTTTACACAGTGGTTGCGCATGTAGTAAATGCACACACAGTGGTTGTTTACGCAGTGCTTGTGCATGTAGTAAATGCACACACAGTGGTTGTTTACACAGTGGTTGCGCGTGTAGTAAATGCACACACAGTGGTTGTTTACGCAGTGGTTGCGCATGTAGTTAATGCACACACAGTGGTTGTTTACGCAGTGGTTGCGCATGTAGTAAATGCACACACAGTGGTTGTTTACGCAGTGGTTGCGCATGTAGTAAATGCACACACAGTGGTTGTTTACGCAGTGGTTGCGCGTGTAGTAAATGCACACACAGTGGTTGTTTACACAGTGGTTGTGCATGTAGTAAATGCACACACAGTGGTTGTTTACGCAGTGGTTGCGCATGTAGTAAATGCACACACAGTGGTTGTTTACGCAGTGGTTGCGCATGTAGTTAATGCACACACAGTGGTTGTTTACGCAGTGGTTGCGCATGTAGTAAATGCACACACAGTGGTTGTTTACGCAGTGGTTGCGCATGTAGTAAATGCACACACAGTGGTTGTTTACGCAGTGGTTGCGCATGTAGTAAATGCACACACAGTGGTTGTTTACACAGTGGTTGCGCATGTAGTAAATGCACACACATTGGTTGTTTACGCAGTGGTTGCGCGTGTAGTAAATGCACACACAGTGGTTGTTTACACAGTGGTTGCGCATGTAGTAAATGCACACACATTGGTTGTTTACGCAGTGGTTGTGCATGTAGTAAATGCACACACAGTGGTTGTTTACACAGTGGTTGTGCATGTAGTAAATGCACACACAGTGGTTGTTTACGCAGTGGTTGCGCATGTAGTAAATGCACACACAGTGGTTGTTTACGCAGTGGTTGCGCATGTAGTAAATGCACACACAGTGGTTGTTTACACAGTGGTTGTGCATGTAGTAAATGCACACACAGTGGTTGTTTACACAGTGGTTGTGCATGTAGTAAATGCACACACAGTGGTTGTTTACGCAGTGGTTGTGCATTTAGTAAATGCACACACAGTGGTTGTTTACACAGTGGTTGCGCATGTAGTAAATGCACACACATTGGTTGTTTACGCAGTGGTTGCGCATGTAGTAAATGCACACACAGTGGTTGTTTACGCAGTGGTTGCGCATGTAGTAAATGCACACACAGTGGTTGTTTCTGCAGTGGTTGCGCATGTAGTAAATGCACACACATTGGTTGTTTACACAGTGGTTGCGCATGTAGTAAATGCACACACAGTGGTTGTTTACGCAGTGGTTGCGCATGTAGTAAATGCACACACAGTGGTTGTTTACGCAGTGGTTGCGCATGTAGTAAATGCACACACAGTGGTTGTTTACTCAGTGGTTGCGCATGTAGTAAATGCACACACAGTGGTTGTTTACTCAGTGGTTGCGCATGTAGTAAATGCACACACAGTGGTTGTTTACGCAGTGGTTGCGCATGTAGTAAATGCACACACAGTGGTTGTTTCTGCAGTGGTTGTGCATGTAGTAAATGCACACACAGTGGTTGTTTACACAGTGGTTGCGCTTGTAGTAAATGCACACACAGTGGTTGTTTACGCAGTGGTTGCGCTTGTAGTAAATGCACACACAGTGGTTGTTTACACAGTGGTTGCGCTTGTAGTAAATGCACACACAGTGGTTGTTTACGCAGTGGTTGCGCTTGTAGTAAATGCACACACAGTGGTTGTTTCTGCAGTGGTTGCGCATGTAGTAAATGCACACACAGTGGTTGTTTCTGCAGTGGTTGCGCATGTAGTAAATGCACACACAGTGGTTGTTTCTGCAGTAGTTGCGCATGTAGTAAATGCACACACAGTGGTTGTTTCTGCAGTAGTTGCGCATGTAGTAAATGCACACACAGTGGTTGTTTACACAGTGGTTGCGCATGTAGTAAATGCACACACAGTGGTTGTTTCTGCAGTAGTTGCGCATGCAGTGACTGTAGATGCAGTTATCACTCGTCTCATTTGCACGTGCTGATTTCCCACTAATGGTTTTCCTCCTTGTTTTGGTATGTAATGAACACAATCTGTCCTCTGTGCAATTAAATGCGCTTGACTGCTTTCTTTTGAACTTTTGTTCTTCTAAACTTTATCTTTCCTCTTTTCCATCTCGCAGCCCACAGAAACGACACGCCTGAGATTCACTGTCAATTCCAAATTAATCACGTTACCCTGGAAACACTTCAACACTTTGTAGATGATTGCTATTGACAGGGAAGAAAAACCATCTCAGTGGATTAAATGCATAAGGCTAGGGATGTCGGCTCTTGATTAGTTATTAAATACTTAATAACTCACTAATATACTCATTATTAAATATAATAAAACAGGGAACAAGTCATTGTATAACAGTGGTTTGTTCTGGAGACAATCCAACACTAATATTGCTGAAGGGGCTAATAATATTGAGCTTAACATGGGTTTCTTTTCTCTTTTTTAAATGAAGATAGCTTTTATTTCGACTAAAGTAAAAGCACTTTCTGCAGAATTAATATTATCGGAAATACTGTAAAAATGTCCTGTTAAACAGCAGGTGGGAAATGTTTGAAAAGGAACAGCAATGTCAGAGGAGGGGAGTAATTCAGCCTGTGTGTTCACCTGATGTCACTGAAACTCTGAAAGTAGAGAAAGTTTTGTGATGTGCTGTGAGACGCTTCTCGATGACTTCGACTGTATGAATAACACACACATACACACGTGCTTGACGCTGATCTCGCTGTAGCGGTGTGAGCGAGAGATGGAGCGCAGACTTACACCTTTATAAAAATAACTCTGCATCTGCTGGCGAAGGTGTAAATGAATGAAAGGTGCTGCTGCCATCTGTGCGGAGAGAAGGAGAGATTCTCTGAGAGACCCTCTGAGACACTGCGATTGACACACACTTATACACACACATGCACACACACAAACTCACATGCACTCACACAAAATTGGATGCACACTCACTCATGCACACTCCTGCACACACACTCACTCTCACTTGCACACCCACAATTTTACACACACGCTCTCACACACTTTCTCTCTCACGCACACGCACACTGTCTCACAGACGCACACACTTCAGCAGAGTCTCTAAATCTAACGGTATAAGCACATTTATCCCTGATTCTGACAGGAGCGCTGCAGCATGTTATCCGCAGCTCTGAGATTGATCCCCGTTAACAGCCTGTGTTTAATCAGCGCTCAATTTATTTTTGGAAGAAATTAGCCAAACATAGACTGTACAGTATATTTTATCAAATTGCTATATTAGGCCAAACTTTCAAATCAGAAGCATGTACTGTCATCTTTCATTTGGTAAACGTATTAAGTGTTAAAACCCAAAACATTACTCACTATTTACTCCCCCTGAAGTGCTGCTAAACCTTTATAAGATTCTTTCTTCTGTTTTGAAGAATGTCAGTATATGTTAGATTTGTGTGAACTACCCCTGTAAATGCTGTAAAACAAGCAGAAGCTTTGCTAAATCTGCATTTGTGTGTGTGAAACTCCCCCACAATCAACATATTATTGTGTAATTTCCTGACATTAAGCATCTAAGTAACATGTCAGTACATTTGTGTTGTGTTCAGTCTCCAGATTTCAGACAGTGACAGCGGTGTCTAATAAAAGATGTGGATCTGTCAGGTCAGGTGTTTTCGCGGACACACACTCTTCTGTCTTCTGTTCTGAACCCTGGAGGAATCTGCTAACTTTGTTTCTAAAAGTGGCATCGTGAGCAAAGTTCTGCTCTGCGGTTGCCATAGCGACCGTTTCCGAGAGCGAGGCAGCAGCATGGTGGAACAGCACATTCACTGAGCTGCCAAACTCCAAACTATCTTACACTATATGGAAAGTAAGTTTGTGCATAGCATTTCAGCTCTTTATATTCCAGTGTCTGAGTCTTTAATGCGGTTCTCCAGTGTCTGAGTCTTTAATGCGGTTCTCCAGTGTCTGAGTCTTTAATGCGGTTCTCCAGTGTCTGAGTCTTTAATGCGGTTCTCCAGTGTCTGAGTCTTTAATGCGGTTCTCCAGTGTCTGAGTCTTTAATGCGGTTCTCCAGTGTCTGAGTCTTTAATGCAGTTCTCCAGTGTTTGAGTCTTTAATGCGGTTCTCCAGTGTCTGAGTCTTTAATGCGGTTCTTCAGTGTCTGAGTCTTTAATGCGGTTCTCCAGTGTCTGAGTCTTTAATGCGGTTCTTCAGTGTCTGAGTCTTTAATGCGGTTCTCCAGTGTTTGAGTCTTTAATGCGGTTCTCCAGTGTCTGAGTCTTTAATGCGGTTCTCCAGTGTCTGAGTCTTTAATGCGGTTCTCCAGTGTTTGAGTCTTTAATGCGGTTCTCCAGTGTCTGAGTTTTTAATGCGGTTCTCCAGTGTCTGAGTCTTTAATGCGGTACTCCAGTGTCTGAGTCTTTAATGCGGTTCTCCAGTGTTTGAGTATTTAATGCGGTTCTCCAGTGTCTGAGTCTTTAATGCGGTTCTCCAGTGTCTGAGTTTTTAATGCGGTTCTCCAGTGTTTGAGTCTTTAATGCGGTTCTCCAGTGTCTGAGTCTTTAATGCGGTTCTCCAGTGTCTGAGTCTTTAATGCGGTTCTCCAGTGTCTGAGTCTTTAATGCGGTTCTCCAGTGTCTGAGTCTTTAATGCGGTTCTCCAGTGTCTGAGTCTTTAATGCGGTTCTCCAGTGTCTGAGTCTTTAATGCAGTTCTCCAGTGTTTGAGTCTTTAATGCGGTTCTCCAGTGTCTGAGTCTTTAATGCGGTTCTCCAGTGTCTGAGTCTTTAATGCGGTTCTCCAGTGTCTGAGTCTTTAATGCGGTTCTCCAGTGTCTGAGTCTTTAATGCGGTTCTCCAGTGTCTGAGTCTTTAATGCGGTTCTCCAGTGTCTGAGTTTTTAATGCGGTTCTCCAGTGTTTGAGTCTTTAATGCGGTTCTCCAGTGTCTGAGTCTTTAATGCGGTTCTCCAGTGTCTGAGTCTTTAATGCGGTTCTCCAATGTCTGAGTCTTTAATGCGGTTCTCCAGTGTCTGAGTCTTTAATGCGGTTCTCCAGTGTCTGAGTCTTTAATGCGGTTCTCCAGTGTTTGCGTCTTTAATGCGGTTCTCCAGTGTCTGAGTCTTTAATGCGGTTCTCCAGTGTTTGCGTCTTTAATGCGGTTCTCCAGTGTCTGAGTCTTTAATGCGGTTCTCCAGTGTCTGAGTCTTTAATGCAGTTCTCCAGTGTTTGAGTCTTTAATGCGGTTCTCCAGTGTCTGAGTCTTTAATGCGGTTCTCCAGTGTCTGAGTCTTTAATGCGGTTCTCCAGTGTCTGAGTCTTTAATGCGGTTCTCCAGTGTCTGAGTCTTTAATGCGGTTCTCCAGTGTCTGAGTCTTTAATGCGGTTCTCCAGTGTCTGAGTCTTTAATGCGGTTCTCCAGTGTCTGAGTCTTTAATGCGGTTCTCCAGTGTCTGAGTCTTTAATGCGGTTCTCCAGTGTCTGAGTCTTTAATGCGGTTCTCCAGTGTCTGAGTCTTTAATGCGGTTCTCCAGTGTCTGAGTCTTTAATGTGGTTCTCCAGTGTCTGAGTCTTTAATGCGGTTCTCCAGTGTTTGAGTCTTTAATGCGGTTCTCCAGTGTCTGAGTCTTTAATGCGGTTCTCCAGTGTTTGAGTCTTTAATGCGGTTCTCCAGTGTCTGAGTCTTTAATGCGGTTCTCCAGTGTCTGAGTTTTTAATGCGGTTCTCCAGTGTTTGAGTATTTAATGCGGTTCTCCAGTGTCTGAGTCTTTAATGCGGTTCTCCAGTGTCTGAGTCTTTAATGCGGTTCTCCAGTGTCTGAGACTTTAATGCGGTTCTCCAGTGTTTGAGTCTTTAATGCGGTTCTCCAGTGTCTGAGTCTTTAATGCGGTTCTCCAGTGTCTGAGTTTTTAATGCGGTTCTCCAGTGTTTGAGTATTTAATGCGGTTCTCCAGTGTCTGAGTCTTTAATCCGGTTCTCCAGTGTCTGAGTCTTTAATGCGGTTCTCCAGTGTCTGAGTCTTTAATGCGGTTCTCCAGTGTCTGAGTCTTTAATGCGGTTCTCCAGTGTCTGAGTCTTTAATGCGGTTCTCCAGTGTCTGAGTCTTATTGCGGTTCTCCAGTGTTTGAGTTTTTTAATGCGGTTCTCCAGTGTCTGAGTCTTTAATGCGGTTCTCCAGTGTCTGAGTCTTTAATGCGGTTCTCCAGTGTCTGAGTCTTTAATGCGGTTTTCCAGTGTCTGAGTTTTTAATGCGGTTGTCCAGTGTCTGAGTCTTTAATGCGGTTCTCCAGTGTCTGAGTCTTTAATGCGGTTCTCCAGTGTCTGAGTCTTTAATGCGGTTCTCCAGTTTCTGAGTCTTTAATGCGGTTCTCCAGTGTTTGAGTCTTTAATGCGGTTCTCCAGTGTCTGAGTCTTTAATGCGGTTCTCCAATGTCTGAGTCTTTAATGCGGTTCTCCAATGTCTGAGTCTTTAATGCGGTTCTCCAGTGTCTGAGTCTTTAATGCGGTTCTCCAGTGTTTGCGTCTTTAATGCGGTTCTCCAGTGTCTGAGTCTTTAATGCGGTTCTCCAGTGTTTGCGTCTTTAATGCGGTTCTCCAGTGTCTGAGTCTTTAATGCGGTTCTCCAGTGTCTGAGTCTTTAATGCAGTTCTCCAGTGTCTGAGTCTTTAATGCGGTTCTCCAGTGTCTGAGTCTTTAATGCGGTTCTCCAGTGTCTGAGTCTTTAATGCGGTTCTCCAGTGTTTGCGTCTTTAATGCGGTTCTCCAGTGTCTGAGTTTTTAATGCGGTTCTCCAGTGTTTGCGTCTTTAATGCGGTTCTCCAGTGTCTGAGTCTTTAATGCGGTTCTCCAGTGTCTGAGTCTTTAATGCAGTTCTCCAGTGTCTGAGTCTTTAATGCGGTTCTCCAGTGTTTGAGTATTTAATGCGGTTCTCCAGTGTCTGAGTCTTAATGCGGTTCTCCAGTGTCTGAGTCTTTAATGCGGTTCTCCAGTGTTTGAGTATTTAATGCGGTTCTCCAGTGTCTGAGTCTTTAATGCGGTTCTCCAGTGTCTGAGTCTTTAATGCGGTTCTCCAGTGTCTGAGTCTTTAATGCGGTTCTCCAGTGTTTGAGTCTTTAATGCGGTTCTCCAGTGTTTGAGTCTTTAATGCGGTTCTCCAGTGTCTGAGTCTTTAATGCGGTTCTCCAGTGTCTGAGTCTTTAATGCGGTTCTCCAGTGTCTGAGTCTTTAATGCGGTTCTCCAGTGTCTGAGTCTTTAATGCGGTTCTCCAGTGTCTGAGTCTTTAATGCGGTTCTCCAGTGTCTGAGTCTTTAATGCGGTTCTCCAGTGTCTGAGTCTTTAATGCGGTTCTCCAGTGTCTGAGTCTTTAATGCGGTTCTCCAGTGTCTGAGTCTTTATTGCGGTTCTCCAGTGTTTGAGTTTTTAATGCGGTTCTCCAGTGTCTGAGTCTTTAATGCGGTTCTCCAGTGTCTGAGTCTTTAATGCGGTTCTCCAGTGTCTGAGTCTTTAATGCGGTTCTCCAGTGTCTGAGTCTTTAATGCGGTTCTCCAGTGTTTGAGTCTTTAATGCAGTTCTCCAGTGTCTGAGTCTTTAATGCGGTTCTCCAGTGTCTGAGTTTTTAATGCGGTTCTCCAGTGTTTGAGTCTTTAATGCGGTTCTCCAGTGTCTGAGTCTTTAATGCGGTTCTCCAGTGTCTGAGTCTTTAATGCAGTTCTCCAGTGTCTGAGTCTTTAATGCGGTTCTCCAGTGTCTGAGTCTTTAATGCGGTTCTCCAGTGTCTGAGTCTTTAATGCGGTTCTCCAGTGTCTGAGTCTTTAATGCGGTTCTCCAGTGTTTGAGTCTTTAATGCGGTTCTCCAGTGTCTGAGTCTTTAATGCGGTTCTCCAGTGTCTGAGTCTTAATGCGGTTCTCCAGTGTCTGAGTCTTTAATGCGGTTCTCCAGTGTCTGAGTCTTTAATGCGGTTCTCCAGTGTCTGAGTCTTTAATGCGGTTCTCCAGTGTCTGAGTCTTTAATGCGGTTCTCCAGTGTCTGAGTCTTTATTGCGGTTCTCCAGTGTTTGAGTTTTTAATGCGGTTCTCCAGTGTCTGAGTCTTTAATGCGGTTCTCCAGTGTCTGAGTCTTTAATGCGGTTCTCCAGTGTCTGAGTCTTTAATGCGGTTTTCCAGTGTCTGAGTTTTTAATGCGGTTCTCCAGTGTCTGAGTCTTTAATGCGGTTCTCCAGTGTCTGAGTCTTTAATGCGGTTCTCCAGTGTCTGAGTCTTTAATGCGGTTCTCCAGTGTCTGAGTCTTTAATGCGGTTCTCCAGTGTCTGAGTCTTTAATGCGGTTCTCCAGTGTTTGAGTCTTTAATGCGGTTCTCCAGTGTCTGAGTCTTTAATGCGGTTCTCCAGTGTCTGAGTCTTTAATGCGGTTCTCCAGTGTCTGAGTCTTTAATGCGGTTCTCCAATGTCTGAGTCTTTAATGCGGTTCTCCAATGTCTGAGTCTTTAATGCGGTTCTCCAGTGTCTGAGTCTTTAATGCGGTTCTCCAGTGTCTGAGTCTTTAATGCGGTTCTCCAGTGTCTGAGTCTTTAATGCGGTTCTCCAGTGTTTGAGTCTTTAATGCGGTTCTCCAGTGTTTGAGTCTTTAATGCGGTTCTCCAGTGTCTGAGTCTTTAATGCGGTTCTCCAGTGTCTGAGTCTTTAATGCGGTTCTCCAGTGTCTGAGTCTTTAATGCGGTTCTCCAGTGTCTGAGTCTTTAATGCGGTTCTCCAGTGTTTGAGTCTTTAATGCGGTTCTCCAGTGTCTGAG
>LR812527.1:69482681-69510324 GCA_903798195.1 Danio kyathit
GTAAAATCACACCAGTGGTGTAATAATGAGCCTCGTACAACACATCTGCAGAACAGCACACATGAGAACACATCTGTGGCTTATATGTGGATTCATTAGGTGTAGTAGTTAATTCATTATTCACAAACATTTATTAAATGTACCGGCCCGTGGATCAATTAGTACCGGGCTGCACAAGAAATCATTAATTATTTTTATTTTAGTTATTATCTGAGTCTGAAGGATCTTTTATTTTGAAAAATTAGCATATTCTCACGGTTACGTCTCAGTCACTTGAACACCACAATTTGACCCACAAGCAGCAAAATGAGTAGTAATCAGCAGAGATGGGGGACTCGAGTCAGACTTAAGTCACAAAATTTAGGACTTGAGACATAACAAATGTCCAAAAAAGACTCGACTTGACTTGGACTTGACTGTCATGACTTGAGACTTGACTTGGACTTGAGTTAAATGACTCAAAATAATTTGTTTTTGTTAAATACACAACCGTTTGTTATATATTGTGCATTTATAACAAAACAAAACCGAAAGTTCTCAGTCACGCATGCGCAGTATTAACAGCTCCTCGATTCTCAGATCGGTCAGAAAGATTCAGGTTCTCTGTACTGTTCCCAATAAAGCGCTGCAACCGATTCCTGACTCGAGTTGAGGATTTTTAAGTGGATAACTTGGGATATAGTTTTTTCCATGTCAGAGGGAGTGCCAGGCAAGTTAAAACGTAGGTAACTTTAAGTAATTTGTGGATTAGTGTTTACTGGAAATGCAAACCATTTTAAAAGAATCACACATTCCCCAAGCAGAAAGCCATCTGATTCACTACTGATGGAAGTGTCATTTCAAATGACAGTTTATATATATATATATATATATATATATATATAGAGTTGAAGTCAGAATTATTCGCCCCTCTTTGATTTTTCCAAATGATGTTTAACAGAGCAAGGAAATTTTCACAGTATGTCTGATAATATTTTTTCTTCTGAAGAAAATCTTATTTGTTATATTTCAATTTTTTTAAAACTCTTTTAAGGTGTGTGTGCAACAGACTATTGATGGCATCGCGTGTACCTACACCTTTGCTATATGCAAACTGAAGTGGATCAAGTTTAGTACTAATATTCTCTTTTAACACTGACACAATATACTTTTCGAAGCATTTCATTACAACTGACGTGAGAGCATTTGGTCTAAAATCATTGTTATCAACAGGACGGGCAATTTTAGGCACCAGTATTATAGGAGATCTTTTCCAGATTGCTGGAACTACCTTCAAATCAATAGATTTTAGAAATAAAGAACACCACACTGGTGACAGTTCTGCTGCGCATACTTTTAGTAAAAAGCCTGAGAGACCATTAGGACCAGACGATTTTTTTGGACATATCTGCTTAAATAATAGTTGATCACAGTTGTAAGGTTCAGCCAGTTAGTCCAATGACGGCGTCTACTGCTGGTTGAAGGTTTATTGCCTGTTTGGCCTTTCCAGTGCACAATGTTGATTTACTTTAAATTTAACTCATATCTGAATCCAGTTTTAGTATGAGGTGGTTTAGAATATTAATACACTTATTCTCGTTTTATCTGACTCCAATTATAAAACATTGATAAGGTTATTTTATTTCTTTTAATATTACTTTAGATTAGGATTGAATATTCTCTTCGATTCGTTATTGCATGTTATTCTCGTTCATTTGGGTTCCTATAACATCCTGAGCATACCTGTCAACATTGGGATGTGAAGATAAGGGATACTCAAACCCCCCCCCCCCCCGAAACCCCCCCCCCCCCCCCCCCCCCCCCCCACCCCACCCCAAAAAAATTTAAAATAACTATGTTTATGTGGAGCTGTTTCATTGTAAATAAACTTCTGAAACGATCAGTAATATGTTTTTATTATTATTTACAAAGGATAAAATAATTAGTATACATTAGAAAAAGCTGCAAATAAATTAGCAAACAGTTCAGCTCATTAAAACTATTAGCTATTATAAAGAAACAGAATCAAGTTATCAAATCTCATCTTTTCTTCACTATAATTTAAACATTCTGATTAAAGAGCAGCGAATGAATCTCTCATTTAGATTTTGGTTTGATTACATTAAATAACAGAGCTGTCACTTTAAAACTGCACAGATCTATAATGAAAGCATTTGACTGTTTTCCTAACTGTTTATGCTCATTTAAGACAAAATTTGTTGTGTTTAAAAGAAAACCCAACAAGATCGACATGTCTAGATGCTGTTATTATTATTATTAGTATTATTATTATTAATTCATTCATTTTCTTTTCGGCTTAGTCCCTTTATTAATCTGGGGTCGCCACAGCGGAATGAACCACCATTATTATTATTATTATGATGATGATGTGTATATGTCTGTTTAAACACGCACCCAAAACCCAGTGTCCACTTGAGCTCAGCATCAAATGGCGTCCGTACAGAATCTGCTTGGGGAACAGCGTCTATTATCACTATGGAGCTCATCAGCTGACAGTCATGCATCTTTATATGAATGGACTGTTTTAAGGATTGCATAGGGGCAATGGTGCCTGTAATGAAAAGGAATTGAATCGCGCCATTTTTATGTTTATTCCAAAGTGTTTCCATGCCTAAATAAAATGAAAGCACAGAACTGAATCACATTTAAGAGCAAGGGCGGCCCCTGGTGGTTCGGCGGTATGGGTTGCATATAGGGAGGATCGGCTCTTCTCGGAAAGATAAAAAATACGGGAAAATACCTTTACAGCGGGATAGAACTGTAAAATACGGGAGAATCCCGGGAAAAACGGGAGGGTTGACAGGTATGATCTTGAGTACCGGCCGAGTATACAATCCCTTAAACACAAACATGTCAGTCTTGGTCACTAAACAGAGGCGATTAACCACTATTCTAAAAGGCAGAACTCTACTTACTCAGATTAGAATATTTGTTGTGTGGTCCCCATAAATCTGCTATCTACTAAATCAAGACAAAGCTATTCAATCATACCATGATCATTACTATAGAATTAAGCAGACCGGTTTACTTAAACTATTAGTAACTTTGAATAATCACCATATGATTTAAATAGTATTTTAAGTTTGTAGATGAAGGCCTACCCACATTTAGATTGGTCTCAACAATCCTTTGTTGTTCTAAATAGAAAACCCATTATTGGCCTTTTACAGTCTAAGTATACTTGAATTAATACCAACGTGTTAGTCGGAGCTCTAAGAACATCGTATAGCGTGCCACGCTGCTCCGTCTTTCGTGTCTTAGTCCGTTACTAACCTGTACAGAGGCTTGTGGTGTTATGGACTTAACGTAATCTACTAGAGATAATAACACGAGATCTGTTTGAATAATTCAAAACACAATTCATTAGTCAGGTAACTGTGTATTAAGCCAATTCATTCAGTCAATTCATAAACAATCAATAAAAGACATCAAATTATCAAAGATAAATCCAAGATCAAAAGATGCAGACCTGACATCAAAATATACATAGCGTGGAGCATGAAGCTCCACACTACGGGCTAATCTGGGTACAGAATCACGCCGAACATTTAGAAACTGTTCCTTAAGTAGCCAAACCAAGAAACTCCTCAAAGAAAGAGGTGTGTTGAACAACAAAAGGCATTTGCATTTAGTGGAAGAGTTTCTGCCTATAGGGCATTTGAATAGAAGCCCCTAGGTAAAGGCACACAGTTAGCCGTGGTTCTAAAGACAGCTGAAGTTATATTTCTATTGTTTAGATTATGTCTATTTGTGAGGGAATGAGACCATTGTACCAGTCACACTGAGACATTTCACATGATATCAGACATGATAGATAAAGTCACTTGCATTGATTTAGAACATTCATACTTTGAGATGACCATTCTGTGTGAGTTAGGTGAAAAAGGTAGTGAGTGAACAGGGGGGTTTTGGGAGATGTTTCAAATGCAAATGAATGAAGGAGAGAAGCTGGCTTTCCCGCATTCCCACCTGCTGGGGTGGATCCAGTTGTCTCGGAGTTTCCAGCTCATATTTGAATTGTCAAAGACATCAAAGTATTTGTGGAATCTCAAATCTTACACAGTCAATCAGCAAAGTGCTTTCTCCTGATTCACGAATATAAATTGAGTTTATTTCTTTTTCATTGTCTGAATTTACACTGTGAGTGTCAAACCTTAAGAAAACACTGTTTAGGTCGTCTGCTTTTTGTTTATCATCAATTGTGGATACTAACTTTCTAGCTGGTTGCATGTTTGCTATATTTTGGATTGAGCTCAGCCTTCTGGTGTTGGCTTGACATAAATGATTTTCTAGAATATTTTTTTGTTTTATTCTGGCACCTCTGAGCAGATGATTTAATTCCTCCTGCACGATGTTTAATTCAACCCGCTCATGCTTTTTAAATGCAACCTTGTTTCCCATTAATGCAGTTCTTAACTTCTTTTGTGATATGCACTTTATTATTTGGATAGATTATAACTTGTTTTTTAGTATAATAAAGGGAGTGAGTGAATGGGAAAGTGGCTCTATTACTAACAGCAGGAACAAGTTCATTCCACAGACATGTTCTGTCGGCGCATTATCGAGCAGACTTTGCTTTAGCGGTGAGCACGAGAAGTGTAGAAGTATTTAAAAGTCAATGTTTGTCTTTGGGCCTAATACCCGATGCTGTTATTGTCAGGCAGTAGCTGTCAGCAGCTGGAAATTCCTGATGTTCAGGCTCTAAAGCAGCAGAGTTTGAGGAGCGCGAGCACATTGCTGCGGCGCCTCCAGCCTTCATTAAGTCTGATGTAATAACGGCGGCCAATGAAAAGCCTGATCTGCTGATTAACGCGTCGCAGGCTTCCGACGGCCCTTCAGTGCTGGAGCCTATTTGCAGTTCAGAGGAATGGAGCGGAGCGGGGACGTCTGAGAGGAGAGTGTGATAAAATGATAATTAGTGTTAATCTGATACCATCGCCTAGCAACAGAGGAGAGGCTGTAATGATGGAGTAATGGCTTCTATTCCTGGCCCGGTCTCTGCATCCCCTGACGCCTGTTTCCCCGCACACACACACACACACAGACGCGGACACTCCGAGCAGAAACCGCAGCTCAAACACAGAAAACATGCCTGTGTTCTCGCAGGATCAGAGATCCACACCTGTGAATTATCTGTCAGTGACTACAGGTGTGTGTCTTTCAGACGCTCCCGGCGACAGCATTCACACACACTTACAGACACGCTTACACACCACACACACTTCATTTCCATTATCATTCTCACTGAAGAAGAGCTGTAAACACACATCTGTGGAGCGCTCTGAGAGCAGCGTTTAGGTTTATTCTTATAGGAACGCTGCAGTATCTGTGTGAGGAAGCTCATTGTACACTCCTCTAGACAGGTGAACAGGTGAGTTTTACTGTCACTGAATCCACTCAATCACTCTCCACAGCACTTTAGCTTAGCTTAGCATAGATCATTAAATTGGATTAGACCATTAGCATCCGGCTCAAGAATTTTAAGATTTTTGATCATTTTGACTCTGAGCTTCATCATGTACTAACCCTGACAGAACATGAAGAGTTGTTATTCTCTAGGCTGATATACTGAAGGCAGGAACTATACTCTCATTCTGGAGTAATAATCAGGGAACTTTACTGTCGTACCATGACTAAAGCAGCGCAGTCAGATTACACCGCAGCTGAAAATATAGTCCCCAGCTGTACTGTAGCCAACAGCACTAATGTCATTCAGTCTTTTAGGGCGGAGCTATCACTCATTTAGGGCGGAGCTATCTGTCTTTTAAGGTGGAGCTATCAGTCCTTTAGGGCGGAGCTATCAGTCTTTTAAGGCGGAGCTATCAGTCCTTTAGGGCGGAGCTATCATTCCTTTAGGGCGGAGCTATCAGTCTTTTAAGGCGGAGCTATCAGTCCTTTAGGGCGGAGCTATCAGTCTTTTAAGGCGGAGCTATCAGTCCTTTAGGGCGGAGCTATCAGTCCATTAGGGCAGAGCTATCAGTCTTTTAAGGCGGAGCTATCAGTCTTTTAGGGCGGAGCTATCAGTCCATTAGGGCAGAGCTATCAGTCTTTTAAGGCGGAGCTATCAGTCATTTAGGGTGGAGCTGTCTGTCTTTTAAGGCGGAGCTATCAGTCCTTTAGGGTGGAGCTATCTGTCTTTTAAGGCGGGGCTATCAGTCCTTTAGGGTGGAGCTATCAGTCCATTAAGGCAGAGCTATCAGTCTTTTAAGGCGGAGCTATAAGTCATTTAGGGTGGAGCTGTCTGTCTTTTAAGGCGGAGCTATCAGTCCTTTAGGGTGGAGCTGTCAGTCCTTTAGGGTGTCTCACTTTTGCTCTGAATTCATCCATTGGTCATTCTATTTTCATTCGGTTAGTAAAGCCCATCTTCGAATGATCCAATCAGTTCCCAAAAGACGAGATGAAGCCCCGCCCTACATTTGTTGTAATGTCAGGATGATCTGATGTACGTCTCGATAGAGCACAAAGACATGATGTTAACTTCAGTTTCATGGCGGCTCTACTGCCCCAGAGTGAGAGTCTGTGTGAACATCTGATATTAGAGGCAGATTTTCCAGTGTCATCATCTTTCTGGTATCGATACACAGTCAGTGTAAAATGCTGATGTGTGTGTGTGTGTGTGTGTGTGTGTGTGTGTTGGCTGTGTTCCCGTGCTGTGTGTGTGTGTTTGTTGTTGCAATTAAAGCATCCCTCTCGATTCCTCTAATGCTGCAGAATGTGCTGATGAATAAAGATGCTCCCAATTAAATCATAAATGACGAATCACGTTCATTAATAGCGGCGGCGGCTTTGCACACACACACACACACACACACACACACACACACACACTAGCGCATGAGTGTTGACCTCTGACCTCTGTGATGGATGCAGATTCACACACTCAGAAACACAGTTAGGATGTACAGTTGAAGTCAGAATTATTTGCCCCTCTTTGAATTTTTCCTTCTTTTTCAAATATTTCCCAGATGATGTTGAACAGATTCAGGAATTGTTCACAGTATTTCCTCTAATATTTGTTCTTCTGGAGAAAGTCTTATTTGTTTTATTTCAGCTAGAATAAAAGCAGTTTTTAATTGTTTTAAAGCCATGTTAAGCTCAATATTATTAGCCCCTTCAGCAATATTAGTTTTGGATTGTCTCCAGAACAAACCACTGTTATACAATGACTTGCCTAATTACCCTAACTTTACCCTAATTACCCTAGTGAAGCCTTTAAATGTCACTTTAAGCTGAACACTAGTGTCTTGAAGAATATCTAGTCTAATATTATGTGCTGTCATCATGGAGAAGAGAAAATAAATCAGTTATTAGAGATGAGTTATTAACACTATTATGAGCAGAAATGTGTTGAGGAATCTGCTCTCTGTTAAACAGAAATTGGGGGGGGCGAATAATTCAGACTTTAACTGTATATATAATTCTGTTGTTTTCTCTGTTGTATCTCAAATTAAAAATGTCACAGTTGAGTTTTATTATTTTTTATTTTTGTCTTTTTTCATAATTCCATTTTAAATCTACAGTTCATATTTTTTCTTGTAATTAAGTTAAACGCTTCAGAATTCAGAGATTTATGCAATTTTGTATTTTTTTGTTATAAAACAGAGTTATTGCATTAGTTTTTTTCATAAAAAATAATATACTGCAGTTTTTCTCAGTGGCTTTGGTGCATTTCTCACAACACTATTTACATTTGCACAACAGTTCATGCATTTCTCAAAACAATCAGTCATTTGTGCACATCATAGTAGCAGTTTCTCATTCCTTCCAACAAATTGCGAATGCTTTTGGACATGCATCAACTGCTTTCATACAACTCTCTGCTGTTTGTAACATTATCATCTGCTTATGTCATGTCAGTCAAAATGAACTAAACTTGTGGATGCTGAATAGTCATTCCATATAAAACTAATAGTCCTCATTTCATTACTGGAGTCATTACATACACAAATGTTCAACTAGTCAAAATCTGTCAAGATAATTTTATTTAAAAAATGTTAAATCTTTCTTCCTGAAAATGTCTCCTAAATTGAACAGTTTGATGAGTGATTTACAGACCTGTGTGTGTTGTAGGTTCAGTTTCAATATGTGCTGCAGTATTGTCTATAGTTGTGCACAGCTCTACCCAAATGAAGTTTACAGTATGTTTGTTGTAAATAAGGGTGTGTTTATTCTGCTGCACAATGCTGTGAATAAATTAGAATTGTAAAGAGCAAATGCAGTAAACATGTGAGACACACATATTCAGTGTGTTGTACTCAGATACCTCACTAAATGCAGTGATGTCTAACTTTACTGTAGTCTTCAAATGGCTGTGCTAATAGTATATAGTGCTGTCTGGAGCATTTTCAGGACGTGTCACCAAAATCTGACTTTATTACATTGGAATAAATGTGTGAGTAAACTGTCATAATGAAAACATGACAAAGCCATTTGACTATCTTGTTCATAAACAATGGTGGCAGGACTTTTCATCTTGATGACACTGACACTTTCATTGACATCAATACTTGCTTTTGAGGAATGAGCTCTCCATTTTGAGCAAGTGACACGCTTCTGCAGGTTATCAACTAGGTTTTGCAGTTTGCACTAATTGTTTTGAGAAATGCATTAACTGTTGTGCAAATGTAAATAGTGTTGTGAGAAATGCACCAAAGCCACTGAGAAAAACTGTAAAATCTCACAATATTTATGTTTTTGGGTGTAATTGTAACATTATTTCGGCGTCATGGTAGTGCAGTGGGTAGCACGATCGCCTCACAGCACTCAGGTCTCTGGTTTGAGTCTCGGCTGGGTCAGTTGGTGTTTCTGTCTGGAGTTTGCATGTTCTCCCCGTGTTGGCGTGGGTTTCCTCCGGGTGCTCCGGTTTCCCCCACAGTCCAAACACACGTGCTATAGGGGAATTGATGAACTAAACTGGCCGTAGTGTGTGAGTGTGTGGGTGTTTCCCAGTACTGGGTTGCAGCTGGAAGGGCATCTGCAGTGTAAAACATATGCTGGAATAGTTGGTGGTTCATTCCGCTGTGGTGACCCCTGATAAATAAAGGGACTAAGCTGAAGGAAAGTGAATGAATGGAACATTATTTCATTTATTTATGTTTTTTGTTTCTACCTGGGAAAAATAGAAAGGTAATTGCATTTGTTTTCACACAATTTTATGTTTTTATCTATCTGACTTCAAAACCAGTGATGCTGACATTCCACACAGCTGCTGAAATGCTGAAAAGGTTGAAAATCTCAGTTGAACTCTGAGTTTAAATTGAACAACTTGTAGTTTTATATTTCTTGCTGTAATTGTGCACAGATACAGCACAATCATCATTTCTGCTGCTGCGGAGAGTTCAGTGCGCTGCTGTGTGTGTGTGCGTGTGTGTGTGTGTGTGTGTGTGTGTGTGTGTGTGTCTGTGTGTGTGTGTGTGTGTGTGTGTGTGTGTGTGTGCGTGCGTGCGTGCGTGCGTGCGTGCGTGCGTGCATGTGCAGGGCTCGAAATTGCGACCATTTTGGTCACATATGCGCCCGAAATGTAATCTATGCGACCTCATAATATATTTGGGAGCATGTGTGCGACTGCATATAATGGTTGTAGTGCGACTTGTTTGATTTTTTTCTAAAAATGTGCTGAATCGGACTTCCCTGCCGCTATATTGGTTCATATTAGCTGTCAATCACTCAAGGCTTCCCGCTGTCAGATAACAGGGAGCTTATAAGGGCGCCAGCCGAGATCAATCGAGGGTTTTTGGAGAAGGTGCCTGAATCTCGATGCGTTGCATTCACTGTGTGTTCAGCGCAAATGTCCGCTAAATGTAAAATCTAACACTGCACACATCATCGCCAAAGAAGCTCGCCTTTACTAAGTTTAAACTGAATCTGCGGCTCAGAACAAAGAACGGTATTGTGCCGGTGGTCATCATGAGAATCCTGCTCTGCCTGCTCTTATATTGGGTCGGCTGACTCGCCTGCTTTACTCCACAAACACAGAAAAATGAAAATCAGATTATAACCAGACTGAGCATTTACAATGACACAAACCCAAACCAACACTTTTAAAGAGTAGCAGAAGTGAGACTTTTCTTCCTTTCTTTGGTCCGTTCTGTCTTGAGATGTAGATTATATTTCTATTTACTGATGACTGCTTTGCAGCTTTCAGCATTGGATTGAATGATTTATTATAATCTTGCGTTTGTTTTGTAGCAGAAATATTATTTATTAAATTGACATGCGTATAAAAACAATAGTGCAGAATAAATATTTCTTCCTGCAATGCTTCATTTCTGTTTGATGCAAACCATAAATGTATTTTTCATAAAGTAACAGCAGGACCTCTTACAGTACATAACTCACATTCAAGCACATTCAGGGCAGCATGATCATGACAAATGTTATTCATTGTAAGTATTATTGACATCATCGTCATCATTAATAATATTTTATAATTATTAGATTTAGAATTATTAGATTTATAATTATTTATAATTATTCATTTTGGAATTATTGCACAGATATCAATAAGTCATCACAGCATTAGTTAGTTAGTTGTTTCTGGTTATTGTTAGTCCTGATTGATGTTGTTTTCAAACACAATAAATCCCTTAATATACAATTTGCAGTGATGCTCATTCACTTGTGGTGGGTGCTCCTACATTTTTGAAGATGGGAGCACCGGTGCTACCAAGTAAAACAGTTAATTTCGAGCCCTGGTGTGTGTGCGTGTGGGCAGCTTCAGCTCTCCATCTCCATGTGTTTAGGTGATCTGTGAGTGGCGGTGATGGAAGGGCTCTTCTGGGGCCGCAGATGAAGATCTCTCTCAGCAGTGTGTGTGTGTGTTACGCTCCTGAAGACTCTCTTTCTCTCTCTGCATGAGCTCCTGATCTGCTCCAGCACTGGAGTTCATTACAGCTCACTGCGCTCGGGGGCCGATTACCGGTTTTAATAACTCACAATTAGTGTAGAGCTTCGTTTGAGCAGCCCACGTGTGTTTGGGAGAGACCCGACCGGCGCTGCTCATTCAGACGCACCTGTCATGTTCACACACACACAAACACACTCACGGGGACCGGGGACCTCTGTGCTATTGATCTGATGGACTGACGCTCTTTCAGACCGAGTAAATGAGCCATGGATCGCTTCAGCCCCAAATGCCACAGCAAAGACTTCAGAGAGAGAGAGAGAGAGAGAGAGACCAGGGGCCTCATGCATCAACGCTGCGTACGCACAAACACTTTGCGTACGCCAGGTTTCACACTCATGTTTGGATTTACTAATGATGAAATTAACGTAAGAGTGTGCGTTGCTCCACGCCAACTTCATGTCTGGTGTGCGTGCATTTCTTGTGTGTGTTTGTTTTATTTCCGTTGGCGACTCCTAGAGGCAATTATGTTGAATTGCACACTACAAAGTATCTTTGAGCCGTGCAATTCCAGCGGTATGGGATGGGATCATCCACATGTCTAGTAAGTCTATAAGGTTTCCACACCGTGCAGTAGGCCAGCCAAACATTAAAGTGCAATTTACAGCGTTCGCTGGTTTTCCCAATGTAAGCGGAGCGATTGACTGCACACACTGCTATAAAGGCGCCATCTGAAGACCAATTTGCATACATGAATCGGAAACATTTCCATTCAATAAATCTGCAAATAATATGTGATGCTCAAATGCGCTTAACACATATTGCAGCAAGGTGGCCTTGGTCAACCCATGATTCATTCATCCTCACACACAGCATGGTTGGGATGAGGCTCCAAGGTGGCAGGCGCTCGGTCAGTTGTAGAGCGGGGCGATTGGGCAGCTGAGATGCCGGTGGTCCTGCCTTGATAAGAGCGGAGGGGTGCTGCTATACCGCCCTAACAAAGTGTTCCTCTAACACATCTGTGTCTCCCACAGACACGGATACTACTCCAGACAGTAAAGTGTGGCCCACAGTTGAGGCAACTCTCTCCTCAAAGGGTGTTAGTTCAGCATCCCCTGTTCGCTCCACAGTTTGACGGTGCGCCGCTGTTCTCCTCTTAACCTGCACCTTTACATCGGACCATTTCTTTTTTAACTGACTCACAGTGCGATGATCAGACCCCACTGTGTTAACCGCGTCAGCTAAACTCTCCCTCTCTATTGTTTTATTTTGTTATTAATTCTAGAGGACAAACTTGCTAATAACACAGTTTTTCTCTGGTCTACCTCTGACAGGGGCACCTCCAGTTCACATTCTGTCAAGTTTCTCTTCTTGCTTGCTTTTGCCATTGCTTTTTAGATTAGGTTTGGCTAAAGTAGAGTCATTACCATATTCATAAGGGGGAGGAGGCAGGGAGGGGTTTTGCGCTCGTGCACATGCCCTCAGTTTCACCTTAATTCAGATGTACAAGAGAATATGTGTGGGATTCTGCGTACGCAGTGTTTCATCTAAATGTTTTACTGCGTACGGCCATTTACAGCTTTATCCGTACACAATGTTTTAGTATCAATTCAATGTAATGTGTATTTATATAGCGCATTTATTGTGTATGGTCAAACACCCAAAGCGCTTCACAATCATGAGGGGGGTCTCTCCACACCACCACCAGTGTGCAGCTCCACTTGGATGATGTGACGGCAGCCACAGAACAACAGCGCCAGTGCGCTCACCACACACCAGCTATAGGTGGAGTGAAGAGACAGTGATAGAGCCAATTCAGTGGATGGGGATGATTAGGAGGACATGATCATGAGGGCCGATTGAGGGACTTTGGCCAGAACACTGGGGTTACACCCCTACTCTTTACCAGAAGTGCCATAGGATTATTAATGAGCACAGAGAGTCAGGAGCTCAGTTTAACGTCTCATCTGAAAGACGAAAAAAGGTAAATGGTCTTCACATCAACTCATGACCAGTGTGAGTACGCCCTGAGATCTACATCAGGACTTATATACTGCACCGTACTTCTACATGGTCAGGTATTAATCTTAGAACTTTCTAAACATGACTGAAGAGGAACAAATGAAAATGATTCTAGGAGAGGGACAGACAGCAGCACGGGCTGCCAGATATGTGTGGATGTGCCACAGCCTGAGAGACAGTAGATAAACTCAATTGTGTGTGTGTGTGTGTGTGTGTGTGTGTGTGTGTGTGTGTGTGTGTGTGTGTGTGTGTGTGTGTGTGTGTGTGTGTGTGTGTGTGTGTGTGTGTGTGGCAGGAGGTCACACGTCTGCATCAGGATGTTATATATATATATATATCAGTGGTTGGTGAGTAGGATTGATCAGGCGTCTCCATGGCAGCAGCAGGCGGTCCGGAGACGTCCGGTTCCTTCACAAACTCTTCATTAACACACATCAGACTCATCTGAGGATAATGAGGCTGTGAAGCTGAACAACTGAAGTTAATCCTCCTGTATCGCTCTGAAATGGGGAGACAGGAGGGGCTTGATTTCTTCCTTGGCAAATGGTTGGATCGTTGGAAGATGGACGTTACTGACAAAATGAAGGAAGACTGACGAGTGGACAGAAGCAGAGCAGAAACAAGACAATGACAGCTCCACCCTAAAGACTGACAGCTCCACCCTAAAGACTGACAGCTCCACCCTAAAGACTGACAGCTCCTCCCTAAAGACTGACAGCTCCACCCTAAAGACTGACAGCTCCTCCCTAAAGACTGACAGCTCCATCCTAAAGACTGACAGCTCCTCCCTAAAGACTGACAGCTCCTCCCTAAAGACTGACAGCTCCTCCCTAAAGACTGACAACTCCACCCTAAAGGACTGATAGCTCCTCCCTAAAGCACTGACAGCTCCACCCTAAAGACTGACAGCTCCACCCTAAAGACTGACAGCTCCACCCTAAAGACTGACAGTTCCATCCTAAAGACTGACAGCTCCACCCTAAAGACTGACAGCTCCACCCTAAAGGACTGACAGCTCCACCCTAAAGACTGACAGCTCCACCCTAAAGGACTGACAGCTCCACCCTAAAGACTGACAGCTCCACCCTAAAGACTGACAGTTCCATCCTAAAGACTGACAGCTCCACCCTAAAGACTGACAGCTCCACTCTAAAGGACTGATAGCTCCTCCCTAAAGGACTAATAGCTCCACCCTAAAGGACTGATAGCTCCACCCTAAAGGACTGATAGCTCCAGCCTAAAGGACTAATAGGTCCGCCTCAAAGGAATGATAACTCTGCCCCAAAGAAAGATAGCTCCACCCTAAAGCACTGATAGCTCCACCCTAAAGGACTGATTGCTCCGCCTTAAAAGACTAATAGCTCCGCCTCAAAGGAATAACTCCACCCTAAATGACTGACAGCTCCTCCCTAAAGGACTGATAGCTCCACCCTTAAGGACTAGTAGCTCCTCCCTAAAGGACTAATAGCTCCACCCTAAAGGACTGACAGCTCCACCCTAAAGGACTGATAGCTCCACCCTTAAGGACTAGTAGCTCCTCCCTAAAGGACTGATAGCTCCACCCTAAAGGACTGACAGCTCCGCCCTAAAGGACTGATAGCTCCACCCTAAAGGACTGACAGCTCCGCCCTAAAGGGCTGATAGCTCCACCCTAAACGACTGATAGCTCCACCCTAAAGGACTGACAGCTCCGCCCTAAAGGACTGATAGCTCCACCCTAAAGGACTGACAGCTCCACTCTAATGGACTGACAGCTCCGCCCTAAAGGGCTGATAGCTCCACCCTAAAGGACTGACAGCTCCACCCTAAAGGACTGACAACTCCACCCTAAAGGACTGACAGCTCCACCCTAAAGGACTGATAGCTCCACCCTAAAGGACTGACAGCTCCACCCTAAAGGACTAATAGCTCCACCTTAAAGGACTGATAGCCCCTCCCTAAAGGACTAATAGGTCCGCCTCAAAGGAATGATAATTCCGCCCCAAAAGAAAGATATCTCCACCCTAAAGCACCGACAGCTCCTCCCTAAAGGACTAATAGCTCCACCCTTAAGGACTGATAGCTCCACCCTTAAGGACTGATAGCTCCACCCTAAAGGGCTAATAGCTCCTCCCTAAAGGAATGATAGTGCCATCCTAAAGCACTGATAGCTCCACCCCAAATGACTCATAGCTCCACCCTAAAGCACTGATAGCTCAACACTAAAGGACTTATAGCTCTGCCCTAAAGCACTGATCACTCCACCCTAAAACACTGATAGCTCCACCCTAAAACACTGATAACTCTGCTCTAAAGGACTAATAGCTCCGCCTCAAAGGAATGATAGCTCCACCCCAAAGGAATGAGAGCTCCACCCTAAAGAACCGATAGCTCCACCCCACATGACTCATAGCTCCACCTTAAAGGACTGATAGCTCGCCCTGAAGGACTGATGGCTCTACCCCAAAGGACTGATTGCTCCGCCTCAAAGAAATAATAACTCTGCCTCAAAGGAAAGATAGCTCCACCCCAAATAATTGATAGCTCCACTCTAAAGCACTGATAGTTTAACACTAAAGGACTTATAGCTCTGCCCCAAAGCGCTTATAGCTCCACTCTAAAGGACTGATAGCTCCACCCTTAAGCCGAAGTCACACTAGAGTTTGAGTTTGCGAAATTCTGTCGTACAACGCTGTGAAAAGGGGCGGGATTAAACAAGATGATTAGACATTAAAAAAGTGAGCGATTGCTCCATGTTTTAAATTTCTGTTCAGAGAGGTCATGTTTTGATCCTGGATTGATCTCATGCAGTCAAGTGATGCGATTTCGCAGGTCAGAGTTCACCAAGCTTGAACTTTGCACTGCAGCAACCTGCGAAACTCGACGCATGACCCTGCGTTTCCGGTCTGACGCTTTCGCGTGCGTATGAATGGAAGTCTATGGGGAGAAAAGTGCAGTGTGACCGCGGCTTTAACGGCTGATAGCTCCGCCCTTAAACACTGATAGCTCCACCCTTAAGGACTGATAGCTCCGCCCTAAAAAACTGATAGCTCCACCCTAAAGCACTGATAGCTCCACCCTTAAGGACTGATAGCTCCTCCCTAAAACACTGATAGCTCCACCCTTAAGGACTGATAGCTCCACCCTAAAAAACTGATAGCTCCACCCTAAAGCACTGATAGCTCCACCCTTAAGGACTGTTAGCTCCTCCCTAAAACACTGATAGCTCTACCCTTAATGACTGATAGCGCCGCCCTAAAAAACTGATAGCTCCACCCTAAAGCACTGATAGCTCTACCCTTAATGACTGATAGCTCCGCCCTAAAAAACTGATAGCTCCACCCTAAAACACTGATAGCTCCACCCAAAATGACTCATAGCTCCACTTTAAAGGACTCATAGCTCCACCCCATGGTGTGATAGCTCCGCCCTATTAGTGTGCATTAATTCATTATTAAACGTGTGTGTTCAGCGTTTGATTGTAATGTTTGACCTGTATCCGCTCGCACTCTGAGGAAGAGCATCAGTTTCTCCTGTTGTGCACATGGAGTTGTGTTTACCTGTGTGTCAGATGAGCTGAGGTGTGTCCTCTGTGTGTGTGTGTGTGTGTGTGTGTGTGTTCGTGAGTATCTCTGAGATATGATGATAGTTTTCTGGCATCAGTGTGCTGGGTGTTCTCTCCCTGACACATACTGACTATATAAATACTGTATATATACACTATAAATCTAACACTTTCCTGCGTTATTTACACCCAAACTGAGGAAAATACCCACAATATGTGTTACATAATTGTGCCCTGTTAAATTTAATTTAAAGAATGATCCAGTGTTTGGAAATGTCCTTATTTTACTCAACATTGGGTAAAATAACCCAGTGTGTGTGTGTGTGTGTGTGTGTGTGTGTGTGTGTGTGTGTGTGTGTGTGTGTGTGTGTGTGTGTGTGTGTGTGTGTGTGTGTGTGTGTGTGTGATGTTAAAGGTCTAGCTCACCCATAAATAAAGATTCTGTCATCCTCTACACAGCCTTATTTCACACCCTTTCTGCCTTCAGAAGATATTTAGAAACATGTTGAAAACCGGCAGTCATTGACCTCCAAAGGATGTTTGTTCCTACAGTGGAGATCAGTGGATACATGGCTCCAACATTTCTCTAAATATCTACATAATGAGGGGGACTCTGGGGGTCAGTGGTGTGCTTCTCCATCAGGTGTGTTCTTCTAATAGTGCAGCACCTGTGTGTGCGTGAGCGTGTGAGCGTGTGCGTGTAAGTGTGCGTGTGCGTGTCCGTGCATGCTTGCGTGTGTGTGTGTCCGCAGGTGAGCCTTTCGCTGGAGACCACGGTCAGCAGATCCACACACTCTCACACACACACACACACACACACACACACACACACACACACACACACACACACACACACACACACACACAAACTTGTTCTGCTTAATAATAGAGATTGTGCGCGTGAGCAAAAACAGAAGCCAAAGAATCAAACCCACCTGAGAAATAAGAGGAGCTGTGGCTCGAGATGCTGGAGGAAGACACTCAGCACTATCCTGAGCATCTGCTACAAGTGTGTGTGTGTGTGTGTGTGTGTGTGTGTGTGTGTGTGTGTGTGTGTGTGTGTGTGTGTGTGTGTGTGTGTGTGTTAAAAGACTATTAGATCTGTGTTTTGGTTTAAAAGTCTCTTGCAGATGAACCCTAATGTGAAGCCATAGCTAAATAGCCCAGAATTAGCATGATTGAGTGTGTGCGTGTGTGTGTGTGCGCTGCTGGTCTTGTCTCTGTAATTGCAGTGATGTCGGTCCCCGTCGGCCCCTGCACACAATAGAGGACGGGGCCGCGCATTAATCATGTCTGTCTGCGGTCAGCGCTTGACAACACACACTAATGTTATCTCTGAAACACACACACGCACACACAGAGCGGCCCCTGACGGCCCCGGGCCCCGACAGCGGCTCCTGCTGATAATCTCAGCGCACACACAATTACACTATTGATCCACAGCAGCCTTTCACACACCGCCAGATGACGGAAACACACACACACACACACACACCGTTTAAGACCTGCTCTTGATTTCCCTCTTTGGTGTTTAACCTGAGTGAGTTCAGCACAGAAGAAGATAGTTGGAAGAATGCTGGCACTCATCCATCTTCTTTAGTGTTCATCAGAGTGAACAGGTGAAGGCTGGCAGACGTAATGAAGGCAGAATGGACATTCTCAGGTGAACGGTGCCTTTAGGTAATGCTGTACATGTGTTCCTGTAATGTAAACATTGAGGAACGTTTCTTTATATATTTATCTGCACACATCACTGAACAGTACTGTCTGAGAACAATAGTAACAGTCATCTAATAAACGGCCGACTAAAACTTCCAGACACTAAAAGAAACCTCGGTAATATTCATCATAGAGCGCGTGTCCCATATTCTGGTAGCTATGAATTCTGGCCCAGATTTGGCATAAAGCTGGCACAGCAGTATTCATCCAGCGCTGGCATACAGCATGTGGGCCAAACATGACCCAGGTTTGACAGAGGTGGCACCGTCTTTAAGGCGGCACGCAAGACATGGGCCAGATGACAAATGTAGTATTTGACCCAGATGTTAATAATTGGTCTGTGGGCCGTGGAAGTTTGGCCTATCTTGACCCACATTTAAAATACATTTTTATTATTTTTTTGAGTAATGAAATATTTCGATGCACAAAGTCATTTCCATCTTCCTGTTTGCATCTTCTAATGCCTTCATTTTAATCCAGGAAACAATCAAGATTTATTCATCTATTCTTCCCTGTATGCTGCAAAATAACCGAATTTAACCTACATTTCATTTATTAACCAAATTATTATTTTACAGATGATATTATTATTGACCATTACCATTATTAACCTGCCTAAAGCGCAATGCTTCATGGGTTTATCAATTTCATTGCAGTCGTGACACACCAAATAATGACAATGGCCAAACATGTTCCATAGCTGGCCCAGTTCAGGCCAGTTAACTTGGCTGAGACTTGGCCCAGATATGGTCCATGTTTGGCCCTTATATGGAAGCCAGATTTGGTCCAGTCTTGTAGCGTAATTCACTGCGGCATGTGGGCCAAGCAAGAGCTGATTGTGTGGGCCAGATCTGGGCCAAAGAAATGTTGCTATGTGGGTAATAACGGACTGGAGCAGCGTTCATCCCTAACATTAGGAGAACCTTGACAGCATGTGTTGAGAATGTTCCCTGTTAGATTATACTTATACATTTGCATGTCTGTAATGATTATGTTCACTTTATTTGTTGGATCCTCACCATACAAAATATGAACTATGATATTTATCATTTATAGGTATGATTTATACGTGGTGGCTCAGTGGGTAGCATCCCACATAGCAAAATTTATTTTTTATTGCACAGTAGGGGAATATTGAACTGTTCATGAGGTAGATGGCCTGAGGAAAGAAGCTTTTCCTGTGTCTGGCTGTTTTTGTGCTTGGTGCTCTGTAGCGCCGACCAGACGGCAACAGTTGGAACAGTAGTGTGCTGGGTGTGAGGCATCCAGAGTGATTTTGCGAGGCCTTTTACTCACTCTGGAAGAGTACAGTTCTTGAAGTGTAGGAAGGGCAGTGCCAGTGATTGGTTCAGCAGTCCGGACTATTCGCTGTAGTCTACGGAGGTCAGTTTTGGCAGCTGAGCTGAACCAGACGGTGATTGAAGTGCAGAGGATGGATTGGATGACAGCCGAGTAGAACTGTACGAGCAGCTCCTGTGGCAGGTTGAACTTCCTCAGCTGACGAAGGAAGTACAGTCTCTGCTGGGCTTTCTTCACAATAGAGTCTATGTGAATGTCCCACTTCAGATCCTGAGAGATGGTGGTGCCCAGGAACCTGAATGACTCTACTGCAGCCACAGTGCTGTTCATGATGGTGAGTGGGGGGAGTGCAGGGGGGTTTCTCCTAAAGTCCACTATCATCTCCACTGTTTTGAGCGTGTTCAGCTCCAGGTTGTTGTATCTGCACCATAAAGCCAGTCGCTCCAACTCCTGTCTGTATGCAGACTCGTCACCGTTCCGGATGAGGCCGATAACAGTAGTGTCATCAGCAAACTTCAAGAGCTTAATGGAGGGGTCTTTTGCGGTGCAGTCGTTGGTGTACAGGGAGAAGAGCAGCGGGGAGAGAACACATCCCTGGGGGGCACCAGTGCTGATGGTGCGGCTGTCTGATGTGATTCTGCCCATTCTGACTAGCTGTTGTCTATCTGTCAGAAAGCTGGTGATCCATTGACAGACAGAGCTAGGGACAGACAGCTGGGTCAGTTTGTACTCGAGCAGTGATTCATTTCAGTTAGAGATTAATACCTGAGTGTGTAGAATTACATGTCAGTATATAAGTCCTGATGCAGAGCTCAGAAACTTATACACTGCAACAGGGTATCCTGGCTACAGAATCCCACAGACACTTCTGCACAGTCACCTTAAATTCTCAAATCACCATCAATTCAGGACAGTAAAGCTTCACCAAGACTCTTGCCTGGTCATGAGTTGATGTGAGACCCTGGAGTGGAGCATCTGGCAAAGATCTTATCAAAGTCAAACCCAAATTAACTGATATAAGGGAGATTGTAAAATATTGCAGTGAAATTTACCAATCTCACAGAGACATTTAAAATGACACCAAACATGAATATAGAGCCACAAGATACGCCAACTTAGACATTCTGTGTGGAGCTGCTCTGGTGGAGAAGGTAAAGTCCAGGGCAAAGAGGGGGGCTCAGGATGCATGATCGAGACAACCTGAACAACTGGTCTCCTACTGATCTTCTTCTCAGATGAGAAAGTTTATTGTTTTAGTGCCGGACCATTCTCGTGGTCTTGTCTCGTCTGGAGTTCCATAACAGTTCTCAGGGTTTAATATTATGGAGAGATATAGCCATCCTTACGTTGTTTTCTCTGTAAATGATGCCAGGGCTTGTTGTTTTTCTGCATTGTCGCTGTCTGGGCTGTGTTTGTGTGTTTCTGTCACTGGTTGCTGCGGTGTGTTTAAGGGAACTGATGTATGTGCGTCTCTTGTGGTTTTCAGCGTATTGAATATCCTGTATTCTCTGACTTCAGTCTGACAGAAACTCTATTTTACTGGGTAATGAAGATGTGCTGTAGTATTTAGTACACTTCTGCTGTTCACACTCTCTCTCCTACTGTACAGACTGATTCAGGTGTACTGTAATTCAGCTAATCCTTCTGCAGAACCCCCTGAGGAGAATAAAAATAGAGGACACTGAGTCAAAGGCTGGAGAACAGAAGCTTGGGTCACAGTGAGCCCACGCGGACCTCTCTCTCTCTCTCTCTCTCTCTCTCTCTCTCTCTCTCTCTCTCTCTCTCTCTCTCTCTCTCTCTCTCTCTCTCTCAATTCAATAGTTGCTTTATTGGCATGACAAATGTTACAAATGTATTGCCAAAGCATCTATAACGTTTACATAAAAAGTAGCATATATATAATAAAACAAAACAGTACACACAATAGATAGCAGTAGTTAAAAAAAGGAAATATATTATATATATATATATATATATATTATAATTAAACAAAATATAAATAATGTGTCATATTATTCAATATATCATATTTATGGTGGCTTGAGAAAATCATAACTTTCCGCCAGACTGTCAGACTTAAGGTTGTGCTCATTTAACTCAGACTACCAATCTGCCAATCACCGATGGCCGTTAAACTTACTAGCCACACCCTAGCAACCACTTACGCCACCCTAGCAACTGTCCCATAGACTTCCAAAAAAAAAAAAAACTGCCATTGACTTTACATTGAACATACCAATAACATACCGACTCATACTAACAATATACCAATCCATACCAGAAACACTAATCATACTAGCAAACATGTGAATTCATGCTAACAGTATACTAATCCATACTGGAAACATACTAACAAACATACTAATCATACTAGCAGACATGTGAATTCATGCTAACGGCATGCTAGTTTATACTAGCAACATGCTACTGACATTCTAATTCATACTCAATGCTAACGACATGCTAATTTATGCTAGAAACATGGTAATTGATGTTAGCAACTACCTAGCAACCACTCAAAACACCTTAGCAACCGCCTAGCAACACCTTATTAACCCCCTAGATTGCCCTAGCAACTGCCTAGCAACCATCCAGAACACATAAACAATAGTCTAGCAAAGCCTTAACAAAAAAAAAAGACTTAGAACACCATAGCAACCACCTAACAACGCCTTAGTAACCACTCAGAACATCTTAGCACCTGCCTAGCAATGCCTTAGCAACCATTCAGAACACCATAGCAACTGTCCAGCAACACCTTATCAACCACTCAGAAGATACTGGCCACGGCCTAGCAAACATAAAAAATCTAGCAACCACCTAGCACACCTTAGCAACAACCGAGAACATCTTAGCAACTGCCTAGCAACGCATTTGCAAACACTCAAAACAGCCTAGCAACTGCCTAGCTCTCTCTCTCTCTCTCTCTCTCTCTCTCTCTCTCTCTCTCTCTCTCTCTCTCTCAATTCAATTCAATTCAATAGTTGCTTTATTGGCATGACAAATTTTACAAATGTATTGCCAAAGCATTTATAAAGTTTACATAAAAAAGTAACATGCATATATAATTAAAAAAAACAGCACACAATATAGTAGTAGTTAAAAAAAAAAAAAAAAAAAAAAAAAAAAAAAAAGAATAAAATAATATTTATATATATTAATAATAATCTGAATATATATATTATAATTAAATAAAATATAAATAATATATCATATTATTCAATATATCATATTTATGGTGGCTTGAGAAAATCATAACTTTCCGCCAGACTGTCATACAGAATTAAGTTTACGCTCATTTAACTCAGACTACCAATCTGCCAATCACTGATGACCTTTTAACTTGCTAGCCACACCCTAGCAACCACTTACGCCACCCTAGCAACTGTCCCATAGACTTCTATTGTAAAATAAAAATTAACAAACTGCCATTGACTTTACATTGGACATAGTAACAACATACCAATTCATACTAACAATATACTACTCCATACCAGAAACATACTAATCATACTAGCAACATGCTAATTCATACATAAACATACTAGCAACATGCTAATTTATACTAACAATATACTAATCCATAATGGAAACATACTAACAAACATACTAATCATACTAGCAAACATGCTAATTCATACTAAATTCATGCTAGCAGCATGCTAGTTTACACTAGAAACATGCTAGTGACATGCTAAATCATACTCATACTAATTTATGTTAGCAGCTGCCTAGCAACCACTCAGAACACCTTAACAAGCACCTAGCAACATCTTTTAACCATCTAGAACACCCTAGCAACCGCCTAGCAATCACCCAGAACACCTCTCTCTCTCTCTCTCTCTCTCTGTGTGTGTGTGTCTCAGATTCAGTCCTCTTTATTGGCATGATATACATATTGGGTACATATTGCTAAATTGTACATAATGGGGGGGGGGGCAGTGTAAATAATAGTAAACAATATCGATGAAAAAAATTATAAAAACAACAATAATAATATATGATAAAAAAGGAATATATACAGTATACACACACACTCATACACTACGGCCAGTTTAGTTGGTCAATTCCCCTATAGCGCATGTGTTTGGACTGTGGGGGAAACTGGAGCACCCTGAGGAAACCCACGCCAACACGGGGAGAACATGCACACTCCACACAGAAACACACACTGACCCAGCTGGTACTCAAACCAGAGACCTGAGTGCTGTGAGGCCACAATGATAACCACTGAGCCACCATGCCGCCCCATATATTTCAGTAGATCAGATTTCTATGTCTCTTTGTCTGTCAGTCTGTCTCCCGCAGTGAGCGCTCCTATACTCCTCAGAGTCCTGCCGGCAGGTCTCAGTCCATCACTGTCAGTGTGTGCAGTGCTGGAGAAACTCTTGGTGTGTCGGTCGGGGCTCAGTATCGCTGAAGCTCTTCAGAAACTGCTGGCTTCATGTGCAGTAGATGTTAGTGCAGTTTCTGTCTCATCTACAGTGATAAACTCAAACTGCACTCGCTCTAATCGCTCCAGGACATGTAGAGGAGTGCTTCAGTGTTCACTTGCTGGACGTTTCCATCACTCACTGCACAGATTCTCCTGATATTAATCTGGCTGTGTTTACACTGACATTGGAGCTTCAGACTGGAGCACAGCACATCTCTATCTGCTTCGTTTGTTGAGTTAAACTATAGTTTATCCTTTATTATCAACAGCACAGTCCAAATCAACAAACAAACATACACTGATCCTCGTACTGATGCTTCCCCACGCTACAGTGCTTCATATAATCCAGGTTAAAGAGCTGAATCTGATCATGCTGTGGAGTTACAGAGGATTCCAGATGAGCCGTGAATCAGTCCTGAAGAGCTGAAGAGCTGCGTCTGAATGAGGCCGAGCGCAAACACACTCTCAGCGGATCTCCGCTTAAATTCAGCTTCATTTACTGCATTTGTTTTCCAAATTAAGAGCAGACACACACACACACACACACACACACACACACACACACACACAGATATTCAAAGGACGCACAAATCAATAGATATTTTGAGCTGTGTTTGAGCACACACTAGTATGCGCTTAGTGTGTGTGTGTGTGTGTGTGTGTGTGTGTGTGAGTAGTTTGGAGGGTATTTACATAATTTCATCGCTGTACTCCCCCATAACCTGAGTGTGAGCCAGTATCCATTTGTTAAAGCGCTGCCCACACACACATCAGCCATGGAGCCGTATGCAGTGATGGCTGATCGTCAGTGCCTCCCACACAGCGTTATATAAACCCAACCGCGTGTGTGTGTGACTTCTCAAAGGTATCCATCAACTCAGAGGTGCCCTCGCTGGATTAGAGCTCCAGAAAGCGGCGGCAGGTCAGCAGAGCAGAAACACTGGACAGAAGCAGCCATCAAAGCTGAACACACACCTGTAAATGGAGGAGGCCAAACACACACACACACACACACACACACACAAATATGAACGCACACACACAGACACATGCACACTCACACAAACTCACATATACACTAACCGGCCACTTTATTAGGTACAACTGCTCGTTAACTCAAATGTCTAATCAGCCAATCACATGGCAGCAGCTCACTGCATTTAGGCATGTAGACATGGTCAAGACGATCTGCTGCAGTTCAAAGCTGAGCATCAGAATGGGGAAGAAAGAGGATTTAAGTGACTTTGAACGTGGCATGGTTGTTGCTGCCAGACGGGCTGCTCTGAGTATTTCAGAAACTGCTGATCTACTGGGATTTTCACGCACAACCATCTCTAGGGCTTACAGAGAATGGTCTGACAAAGAGGAAATATCCAGTGAGCGGCAGTTCTGTGGGCGCAAATGCCTTGTTGATGCCAGAGGTCAGAGGAGAATGGCCAGACTGGTTCCAGCTGATAGAAAGGCAACAGTAACTCAAATAAGCACTCGTTACAACCGAGGTCTGCAGAAGAGCATCTCTGAACACACAACACGTCCAACCTTGAGGCGGATGGGCTACAGCAGCAGAAGACCACACCGGGTGCCAGCTCCTGTCAGCTAAGAACAGGAAACTGAGGCTACAATTCACACAGGCTCACCAAAACTGGACAAGAGAAGATTGGAGAAACGTTGTCTGGTCTGATGAGTCTCCATTTCTGCTGCCACATTCAGATGGCTCGGCTCAGAATTTGGCCTCAACAACATGAAAGCATGGATCATCCTGCCTTGTATCAGCGGTTCAGGCTGGTGGTGGTGGTGTAATGGTGTGGGGGAGATTTTCTTGGCACACTTTGGGTCCATTAGTACCAATTGAGCATGGTGTCAATGCCACAGCCTACCTGAGTATTGTTGCTGACCATGTCCATCCCTTTATGACCACAGTGTCTCCATCTTCTGATGGCTACTTCCAGCAGGATAACGCACCATGTCATAAAGCCCCAATCATCTCAGACTGGTTTCTTGAACATGACAATGAGTTCACTGTACTCAAATGGCCTCCACAGTCACCAGAGCTCAATCCAATAGAGCACCTTTGGGATGTGGTGGAACGGGAGATTGGCATCATGGATGTGCAGCCGACAAATCTGCAGCAACTGTGTGATGCTATCATGTCAATATGGAGCAAAATCTCTGAGGAATATTTCCAGTAGCTTGTTGAATCTCTGCCATGAAGGATTAAAGCAGTTCTGAAGACAAAAGGGGTCCGACCCGGTACTAGTGAGGTGTACCTAATAAAGTGGCAGATTAGTGTATGTGCATACACAAATAGGCACACACAGACACACGTGTGCATTGTCACGCTAGCACAGAAACACATATATACACACAGACACACACACATTCCCCAAGATTAGTAGTGCTATATTTATATTCTTCATTAGAGGATTTGGATTTCACATTTGGAGATTTTCAGCTCCACTGCTGCTTATTTCTCTTTATTTCTCCTCTATTTTATTTTCTCATATTTTATTTATTGATATATTTATGTATTGTTATTATTATGAATGTGGATGTCCAGATTGTGTATGTAGACTGACTGTTATCTCAGTAGTTTCTGTAATTTTCAACATTATTAATGCCTTTGTGTTATTGTTCACTGACAGGAATGAAGAAGTTTTGCGACTCGAGTTAGTGCTGTACTCTGATTGGCTGTCGCTGGCAGATAGACCACTGTGATTGGACCGTGGTGTCAGTCAGAGAGTTTGGTGTTGCTCTCTTCATCGTCCTCGTGTTTCCACAAACATGACAACAAACAGCGCAGGAAGTCCGATTCCACCGGTAAGAACACCGCTATCATCATCATCATCATCATCATCATCATCATCATCTGTAGAGTGGTGTAGAAATTATTATAAAGTGTAACTGCTGTGTTGTGTAGTGAGGCTTACTGTTGTCTATGTGTAGTGCTGAGTAGAGATGTGTAGTAGCGTGTTGTGTAGTGATGGGGAGTGATGACATTAAGCATTATCACAGCACTTAACAACAACACTACAGTACACTACACTTTACTATGGAGCACTACACATCACTACACAACAAACACACAACATTACAAATCAATACACAACACTACAGATAACTACACATCGCCACGCAACAGTACACATCATTACTACACAACACTGCATCTCTATCACTACACAAAGCAACTCTACACAACTCTACACAATCATCAGTTATAGATCATCAGTTATGGATCATCAGTTATGGATCATCAGTTATAGATCATCAGTTATGGATCATCAGTTATGGATCATCAGTTATGGATCATCAGTTATGGATCATCAGTTATGGATCATCAGTTATGGATCATCAGTTATGGATCATCAGTTATGGATCATCAGTTATAGATCATCAGTTATGGATCATCAGTTATGGATCATCAGTTATGGATCATCAGTTATAGATCATCAGTTATGGATCATCAGTTATAGATCATCAGTTATGGATCATCAGTTATGGATCATCAGTTATGGATCATCAGTTATGGATCATCAGTTATGGATCATCAGTTATGGATCATCAGTTATGGATCATCAGTTATGGATCATCAGTTATGGATCATCAGTTATGGATCATCAGTTATGGATCATCAGTTATGGATCATCAGTTATGGATCATCAGTTATGGATCATCAGTTATGGATCATCAGTTATGGATCATCAGTTATGGATCATCAGTTATGGATCATCAGTTATGGATCATCAGTTATGGATCATCAGTTATGGATCATCAGTTATGG
>LR812527.1:69510424-69515424 GCA_903798195.1 Danio kyathit
GTGTGTGTGTGTGTGTGTCTAGAGAGAAGAGAGCGCTGTGGTGTTATTTGGTGTTTCTGGAAGGTCACACACACTGTTGGCGCTCCTCGCCCGCACACACCTCCACCTGTCCATCTGACACACACCTGAACACACTAATAGCCCCGCACACACACGTGTGCTGCTCCAATCACACATACACAGATACACACACACACACACACACACACTTAATAACATGCACACTCAATAACACAGTCTCTCACACACACACAATGACACACAGACACACTCTCTCGCACACACTCACACTGGATGATGTGTATAGTGTACTCACACTAGTACAGTTGTCTTGAAGCATGCTCAGACGTGATTGTTTGCTGAAGGTGCAGCTGTCGTGCAGTAAGCGGTTTGTGTCTGTAATAAACTCTGACAGCTCGTGTTCATAATAAGGATGCATATTAGCTGCAGCTTTGTGTGTGTGCCCCGCAATATTCTATTTAAGTTGCTCAAAAAGAAAGCCCCACCCCTACTCAATATGCTATTGTAGTTGCACAAAAAGAAAGTCCAGCCCCCTGCTTAATATTCTATTTAAGTTGCTCAAAAAGAAAGCCCCGCCCCTACTCAATATTCTATTTAAGTTGCTCAAAAAGAAAGCCCCACCCCTACTCAATATTCTATTTAAGTTGTTTAAAAAGAAAGCCCCACCCTCTACTCAATATTCTATTTAAGTTGCTCAAAAAGAAAGCCCCACCCCTACTCAATATGCTATTGTAGTTGCACAAAAAGAAAGTCCAGCCCCCTGCTTAATATTCTACTTCAATTGCTCAAAAGAAAGCCCCACCCCCTACTCAATATTCTATTTTAGTTGCTCAAAAAGAAAGCCCCGCCCCTACTCAATATGCTATTGTAGTTGCACAAAAAGAAAGTCCAGCCCCCTGCTTAATATTCTATTTAAGTTGCTCAAAAAGAAAGCCCCGCCCCTACTCAATATGCTATTGTAGTTGCACAAAAAGAAAGTCCAGCCCCCTGCTTAATATTCTATTTAAGTTGCTCAAAAAGAAAGCCCCGCCCCTACTCAATATTCTATTTAAGTTGCTCAAAAAGAAAGCCCCACCCCTACTCAATATGCTATTGTAGTTGCACAAAAAGAAAGTCCAGCCCCCTGCTTAATATTCTACTTCAATTGCTCAAAAAGAAAGCCCCGCCCCTACTCAATATTCTATTTAAGTTGCTCAAAAAGAAAGCCCCACCCTCTACTCAATATTCTATTTAAGTTGCTCAAAAAGAAAGCCCCACCCCTACTCAATATGCTATTGTAGTTGCACAAAAAGAAAGCCCCACCCCTACTCAATATTCTATTTAAGTTGCTCAAAAAGAAAGCCCCACCCCTACTCAATATGCTATTGTAGTTGCACAAAAAGAAAGTCCAGCCCCCTGCTTAATATTCTACTTCAATTGCTCAAAAAGAAAGCCCCACCCCCTACTTAATATTCTATTTTAGTTGCGTAAAAAGAAAGTCCCACCCCTACTCAATATTCTAATTCAATTGCTCAAAAAGAGAGCCCCACCCCCCTACTCAATATTCTACTTTAGTTGCGCAAAAAGAAATTCCTGCCCCTACTTAATATGCTATTGTAGTTGCACAAAAAGAAAGCCCCACCTCTACTCAATATTCTACTTCAACTGCTCAAAAGGAAAGCCCCACCCCCTACTCAGTATTCTACTTTAACTGCTCAAAAGGAAAGCCCCACCCCCTACTCAATATTCTACTTCAACTGCTCAAAAAGAAAGCCCCAGCCCCTACTCAATATTCTAATTCAGTTGCGCAAAAATAAAGCCCCACCCCCTACTTAATATTTTGTTTCAGCTGGAAGTACATCATCCTACTGAAATAAACGTCTCTGCAGCTGGATTTTAATATGATATAATGGAGCAGTTACGAATGTTCTGGGCTGAACCCAAAGCTGGACACTCTTTAGCTGTTAGCTGTTAGCTATTATCTGTTAGCTGTTATTTTATAGAATAATATGAAGTCGTTTTTAATCTTTTAGACTTTCTGTATGTAACGCTGTAGATATAATACTGATGTTTCAAGAGTTCACACTTAGCTGATGATTGATTATAAAGCTTCTTTGGCATGCTGTCCCGGGAGAGAGCCCTGAGCTCAAAAGATCCTCAAGCCTGGGGCTCACTCCCGTTGCAAGGCGAGAGGGGAGTTTGAGCTCAGGTAGAACTCAAGAACTCCCACACTGTAGAAGCTATTGAACATATAGATATTGCTCTAAAGAGATAGCTACCCGCTAAGAGCCTGACTAGGGTGCTAATTTGGATTAGTCAATTAACTTAAGTTGCATAATTTTGGACGGTAGAAGGAAACCGTGAGACCCGGGGGAAACACACACGAGCACGGGGAGAATGTGCAAACTCTGCACAGACACGTCTGCTGGTTTTGTTAATAGCCAGAACCAAAGACGTTCTTGCTGTGAGGCAACAGTGCTAACCACTGGGCCACAATGCCACCCATCTAGAAAAGGAGGAGGAGTAGGGGTGGAAGGGGGAGATTCTTCAAAACGAACATGTCTGTGGTACAAAACCTAGGGCTCTTATAGTGGCCTAGGACTCGTCTGATTGGTGATTAATCAATTGGATAATGCGGGGCAGCTGCAAGCAATCATAAGCACGTGATCCTCTCGAAATTCGTTTATAAATAAACTCCACTTCAAGAGTTCACACTTAGCTGATGATTGATTATAAAGCTTGTTTGGCATGCTGTCCCGGAGAGAGCCCTGAGCTCAAAAGATCTTCGAGCCCGGGGCTTCCTCGCGTTGCAAGAGGGGAGTTTGAGCTCAGGTAGAACTCGAGAACTCCCAAAATGCCTTTAGTTAGCTCGGGACAGCAGCCGCGTATAACCCCCCAAAAGGCAGATAGAACAATACTATATCTGGCTGCTGGATATGATATTGATAGATTAGGAAAGAGAGGCTCCTGCGGGAGCAGACGGAAGTAGACTCCTGCGGGAGTCCAGGCAGGGGCATAGGGGGGAGCTGGATTGACTCCTGCGGGAGTAAGTGCTAGGGTGGGTAGGCTCCAGTGGGAGTCAGGAAAGGTTTTTGGGCGGTATAGATTCCTGCGTAAGAAGGTGTGAGGTGGCCAGGGGAGGGCATAAACTCCTGCGGGAGTTGAAGCTCGGGGAACTCCTTCGGGAGTTAGAGCTTGAGGAATGAGGGCCTAAGCGGAAGGAAAAGCAGCGGAATAATCAACGCTGAAAGAAGACAGTTAGCAGAGAAGACTCGATGCTGAAGAAGAAAATTAGTGGAGGAATTTAAAGCTGGAGGCAGAGGGGATTGGGGTGTTGTAGTGTAAGGATAAAGAGATAAGGGAAGAGATGGAAGAGGGGAGGGTGAAAAGGTAGCGGAAGCACTCAATGCTGTAAGGCAGTAAAGAAGAGGCAAATAAGTGCCGGTAGGGAGATAGAGGAAGTGGCAGAGGATCTCGACGCCGGAAAGAAGAAAAAGGTGAGGTGCTTTTATATATATATATATATATATATATATATATATATATATATATATATATATATATATATATATATAAGGGCCGGGGAGGGGCAATGAGTGACTCCTGCGGGAGTCGAAGCTCGGGGTAACTCCTGCGGGAGTCAGAGCTGAGGGAGGCACCTCTCCTGCTGGAGTCTGGAAAAGGGAGGGGCGGTGGAGACTCCTGAGGGAGGTGGCCGGGGCGAGACTCCTGCGGGAGTCTGAGTTACCCCTGCGGGGGTCAGAGCCATGGGGGGGGGGGGGGTCCAGTAAGAGTGGGGAGGAAGGAGGGGGCAGTGATGGCTCTTACTGGAAACATGACTGTGAAGGGGTGGCCAGAGATGGGCTTGGAGTGACTCCTGCGGGAGTCGAAGCTCGTGTTGGCTCCTGCAGGAGTCTGAGCTTAGGGTGATGCTAAGATAGAGTAAAGAGTTTAGAAGAGTCAAAGGCAAGGAGTAAAGAGCTAGGAGGAAACAGCTGAAGCACTCAACGCTGCAGGGGCAACAGAAAGGTGAGGTAATAGGTGAGGCTCTTGCGAGAGCCAAAGCTTGTGTGGACTCCTGCGGGAGCCTGTGTTTAGGGTGATGTTAAGATGGAGGTATCATTTCTGAAAACAGAGGGACAGGCATTGGGTTGGGGTCTGCTTCTGGAGCCAATGACCAGAATTTCTGGAAAGAAAAACGAGAAGTCAGCGATTTGGTTTGCAACATGGCACATATTCAGCAGACATAATAATTTAGTTTTTTGGCTGATGTCAATATGAGGCATCTTAAAAGCACCGTTAAGGTGGTGAGTAGGAATGCCTTTGTTTATGCATTGTACTGTGGCTTCCTTAATCTGTAATTATTAGATAGAATCCTTTTGTCAAAGAATTTGAGAGTTGCACTGCTTCTGGGACTAATACATGACATCTTGAAGGGTGGGGCAGAGAACGGTCCAATCATAAAGGGGTTGTCGATCTCTTTTTTAATAAGATGATCAACAGTTTCGGATTCTGCAGTAGCTTTAGAATGTATGTAGAGTGTAATAGTAGGGTCAGCTTCTGGCGCCGGCTGTCAAGAACTCTGAAATGAGAAACAAGAGAGAATCAGAAATTAATTTTTACAACATGATACATGGATGGCAGGCACAATGAATTATTTTAGCTGATATCTGTGTGAGGCGTCTTAATGAGGGTATGGGCAACTGTGAATGGAAGCGCCTTTTGTTAATGCATGGTATGATAGCTTCGTAGATGCAACGCATAGATAGAAGAGGTGGGCATTCGTCCCCCCGCAGGAGGGCAGATGGATGGAGAGCTGAAGATATGGGACGTGGCTTGTCTGGTGGTCCTGGAAGAGCCTCTTGAAGACTGAGTAGGTGAAGTGATAGTGGAGTGGAGTTTGAATGTTTAAAATGCAAATGTATCTAACAGAGTCGATGGATGAAACGTTGCTCCATTCGTCAGGAATGTCCTCCTCCCATTCATAGCAGTCAAGCGGG